>ML779687.1:219063-242535 GCA_009831015.1 Picea engelmannii | reverse complement strand
AAATAAATATACCATCAATTTGTCTAAAAAATAATAATGCTATGAAAATAACCAAAATGATGAATAACCAGTCTGTTCAAAACATACCATTGTCCCAAAAATAGCGAGAACTGTCCTCATCAGTAAAAACGTCATAATAACAATATAAAATCAGAATTCATATATTTTATGTGAGGCAACTTGCCTCTATTTACTTTCCCGTGACCTTATGAATTCCAAACCTTCATCAATTGGTGCCTTAACTTTTGTTGTTGATGCTTCCAGATGCATGTCCTCAAAATAAATATATTTACTTTCAATTTTTTTATGTTTGGCATGAGAAGTGATTGAATGCGAAGAGGTTACTGACTGATACAAGTTGACATATTGGGCATGCCATTTTCCTTTACTAGGACCATACTCTTGAATTTAAGATTTTAGCTTCTTTAATGGCTGAGCAATGTGGGCATGCGAAGCTTCTGATGTAATATGGAGGATTGATCGCTTTGGAGGAGGTGGAGGTAATGGAAAGGAAGTTGTGGGCAATCCTTGATCTTGATGTTGAGGAGGGTTGACAATCTCATTCTAACCATCATTGGATGGAATATCGAGAGGTAATGAAACATGTGTCAATACATGGATTCCAGATATATTTGTATGAGATTGAATGGGTGGTATTTCAGGTGGAGGATGGGGTTGGAAAGTCCCTTGTCATACTAAGTTCAAGAAACCAGTTTGTAGGAGATGATTAAACTCCTCAAAGTCAACATCGAAATGGATTGAGAAGCAAAGTATTTTATTTATACAAAATTCATTTGGTCTTCTCCCTCTTCCCATGTTTCCTCTGCCACCACTTCCTCTACTAAAGAAACTCATCTGTAAGCGTAAACTAGAGTTAGAGTATGCATACAATATCTAATAAAATTTAAATACCATTTTGCCTACATAACTTAGAAACAACTATGTTGACAACAAACCACATGCAAGCAATCAAGGAGATACACATGCGAGGGATCAATCAAGGTATCATCTATGTCCTTCAATTCTTCAATTATCGGATAAGTAGTTATCACTTAAGAACATGGGAGAGAAAATGTATTTGGGAATACAATGGGATTTTAATGCGCAAAAAGTGATATAACGATAGGGAACGAGATGGAACATGTCCGAAAATAGTCTATCATAAATCCAAACAATGTTTTTATAACTGCCTCTATAAATTTATATCTGCCTCCGTCATTCCTTTATTGTCAAAAATATATCATGCATCGGGGGGAAAAACTTATGGAATAAAATGAAAATGGAATTGGGATCTGGGAATAACTCATGGAAAGTGAAATATATGTAGGATTTGGCCCTAAGAAATATAAATTGAATTAATCAAGTATAATCAATCTGCAACACTCTTCTTCAGAACTGACCATAACCATATATATTTCCCCAATCATAACATGCTCTTTTTTCCAGTATCAACATCATTCAATCAAGAAATATTTTCTTCCATAACACAGGGGAAAATATACATGAACATTTGAAATGATATATGAATATGGGAATGAGGAAATAACTTATGGAAACAGATATCATGAGGGAATCAATCCTTTGAAATGAAATAAAACATTCCAATCCCTAAAATAAATCTCATTTCATTCAAATATCAATCCATGAGAAACGATAACTATCAGTTGTAAACATATGCCAAAATCAATCGAACCCCCTTTTTCCAATAGTAATAATCAACGAATGCATACCACTTATATCACCACTATAATATCATTGAAATAACACAAGTAATATATCCTTTTTAGAATCAAGAAAACTATTCGATAAAGATTTTAAAATCCAATAATCAAGCAAACTGTGTGATATCCTTTTATAAAATTGAGGTTTGACAATGAAAATATGCATTTCCCCAAACTAATATAAACCATTTCCAAATATCCTTTTTAGAATCCAAAATTGAATAAGTTCGAAGAAGGTATTCAACATGTTTATTATTTTTAATTGCCATCGTAAGGCTAGTCTCATCCATTAAACAATCAATGCATAGTAGTTACTGTTAGAATATAAGTGGATGTGTTCATTTTACCATTGACAATACCCTTGTCACCCAACCATAGGCTGAAGCCACCCTCCGAGCACCTTAACCTTGACAGAGAATCACTCCGGAAGCAAACCCTAGGCTAGTGTTACACATGATTTTGGTCACTTTGGTGATGTCTCTACAAGTAATGTATTCAAGCTCCCACAAGGAACTTTTTGCCTGAGAAAAGTGACTGCTGTCTTCTTCCAAAAAACACATTTTTAAGATGAGTTCGCAGGCTGCCTATGTTACAGGGTGCGAAAATCCCTCATTCTCACAGGCCACCCACACTTAGGGTGCGAACAGTTCATAGTCTGTTCTATAGGTAGGGTGCGAACCTGTTTTTAAGCTTGAAGAAGAGAAGAGGTCACAAAGGTTCTAGAAGGGAATCTTCTAGAAAATGAGTTGGCATTCGCATGGTTGGCATCCTATTGACTTCTTAGATTTAGTGGGATCATCCTCATCCATTTAACCATCTCTCCTTCTCCTATATATTGAAATGTTTCTCATGGAAAAGGTTAAGCAAGATTGAATGAAGAATTGGAGAAAGGATTGTGTGAAGAACTCTGCTTGGATAGAAGCTTGAAGACTCTATTTGGTTTATCAATTTGCATTGGATCATCTTCATGCAAATACAGAGCAAGTGTGTGTGTTGGAACCAAGGGTCACTGAAAGGAAGCTTGCGACATCAAGGTGATCCGGTTGTATCTTATACTTTCATTTAATATAATACAACGACATGTCGCTTTCCCATAAAATCACTCTTATTTTATCGCATAACTCCTTGATCATATGCATAGGTTCACATTGAATATACTTTGCTACCTTCACTTTGGTTGGTTTGTGTTGTCTTGGACCTGATTTCACAAGAGCACTAGAGTGAAGCGGGAACAACAGAGACCCAAGGAAGCGATATAAAGGTATTCCACTCATTCCTTCTTAGTAGTAGATTCAATGATTGCAACTTAGGGAAAGAGTCGTGTCCTGTCCTGTTTTTTTCTAGATCCAGGTGGATCTAGGGAGATATGTTAGTGTCCACACCTACCGATTTATCCAATAACAACTAGATAGCCAATCAAAGGGTAGTGCACATTTCCCCAAGGATAACGCATCAACAAGAGCTGATAAGATAGTCCAAACCCTAGCCAAGAGATAGTCCAAGACAAATGTGATCTGCTAGCTGTAGCAGCTACAATGGAAGCTCTCCTCAAACCTATGCACAAAACTAGGCACTGCAGTGTGCACAAGACTAGGCACTGCAATTCTGAGACTGCCTGCCAGAATGAGAACTGGCCTCCTATATTTATACTAATTCTGGTTAATTGCCTGGGTCAACTTCTCATTCTGGGTATCTGTCTGTTCAGTATATATTATTATTTCTGGACGACTTCTTCTCTTGGAGGCTAATGACCTAATATAAATTATCTTCTTGAGACGACAAGTCTTCTAGGGTTATTAGCCAACTCATTAGGGTTTCTTCTTGCTTCCTGGAGTATTCTATCCTCGTCAGGTTTACACATGGAGGTAAATACCTCCCACAACTACCATAATATCAACACTCCATCCTAGCTAGGGAGGTATTATAGGTAATGGTCTTGAGCACAAAACATACCATTCACCTGGTAGAAGCATCAACATAGTTATATAGACTAGATCATGTCTGGATCATGAGCACCATCATCATCATCAACTGCATCATCTCTCGAAACCATACTCTATCTGAGTAATCAGACATGATGCTCAATCCACAGAGTGATACAAGAGCCATTCTTCTAATCTAGAAGAGTAAATGTTCTGAACCATTTTCTGTCTAGAAAATCTATGTTCATCATTCATATGGTTGATAATTATTTCCAATAAACTGTTGATAGTCTTCAAGGCAATTAGAACAAAATAGAACACAATTGTGTCTATCCATAGTAGTACATAACTACAATCCAGTGGTATACTACCACACCAAGTAACACACAAGTACTTGATCAACAACGTATAGTCACGAACAGTGGAACACATCCATCACAGTAGTATACATCTACTATCATATAATATTCATAACAATCATCTGATATCAACCTGCACATAAACAATGTTATGATATAAAATGAATCATCTAGGCCAATCTTTCACTCACATCTGTGAGATTTGAAAGAATATCTGCCCTCAGAGTAGAACAATGAGATATCTGGACTATTCTTCTCAAGCAAGGAAGAATAACTGTCCTGTATTCTGAACCTGGACCATTCCCCACCTTGGGCCATTCTTCCTACACTAATCAAAGTGCACCCTGGAGAGAATGTATAAACCCTAAGGAATGCATGTCCTTGGTTGCTGAGCTTGGACCATTCCCCGCCCTGGGCCATTCCTCCTACACTAATCAAAGTGCACCCTGGAGAGAATGTATAAACCCTAAGGAATGATTGTCTGGACCATTTCCTCTGTTAACCACAAGAGGAAAATACTGTCCTGTACCTCCAAAACAGACCATTCCTCATGTTAACCACAGTGAGAAATCACTTTCCGGCGAGGCGGGCCAGTCTTCTTGAGTAACCCTCAAGAAGAGAGACTTCCCTAGACCACTCCCATGTTAACCAAAATGGGAAGTTGCTATCTATGATACATCAACAATTTGGACCATTTCCCATGTTAACCACAATGGGAAATCGCTGTCCATCAGAAATCTCAATCCATTTTCCGAACAGGAAAGAATCTGTCCAAGATGGACTATTTTTCAATCTTGAAAATGAATGTCCTCAATAATATTTTCAGTTCTCCCTCCCAACCTGGGAGTCATCTCTTCCTTTTTCAATAAGGAAGTTGTCTCCATGAGCTCCAACATGAGTACACAATCTCTTTCATCTTGGATAAAATCTTTTTCAAAATGTCTGCTTATCTGCTCATTTGTGGAGATATGTATTGGATAACCACTTTCTCCTTTCTGGACTTCATCACAGATAATGTAATTCTTGATTTCAAATGTAGTTTAGTCTGGAACACTGATTTTCTGTGAAGGCTTCATGCAGCTCTGAATAATAGAGTATATCATTGTTGGAAAACTAGAACATATCCATGTGGCACTTCTTCTGTCATCATGAGATTTGGTCTACTGAGTAATCATCTTGATGTTATAGGAAATCTTCACCATGCTTCCATTGTGCACTGGAGGTTCTCCACCAAGTTATCTTCTTCTATCTGCAGACAAGGGTTTATTTCTGGTATGCCTTAAAGTCTTGAGATTGCTCTTTATTCAATTTCTCTAGAGAACATTCTTTGTATTCATCTGATGTAGAACTCCAACTCATGGGTGTTGCAGATGATATAATGACTCATGTAGAGATAAGTCTGATTTACTAGAACAAGTAATCATCATAGTCTTCTCCCTCCATCTGAGGTAACCTCTAGTTTTGGATCTCACAATGCTTTCATTCATAAGTCTTCCATATACTGTTCTTCATCATGACTTTCAGTTCCTCTGCTTGATTGATTTTACTGAGTTTATATCAGGCTGACAATCTTATGATTCTTGATACAATGACTGGTTGTTCTGGCTTCTCTTTCTTTCTTGGAATCTTCATGTGTTTATTTAGTTCTCGGGTCCACGTAGTTTCTTATAGATTCCATTCCCTAAAGATTCCATCATAGGATCATAGATGTGGATGGACAACCAGGGATACTTTAAGGCTTCTCTTTGAAGAATACGTACTGTCTTTCATGGATGCTATCATGGATATATACTTCATCATATTCAATGGATCATAGGATTAGCTCCCTCCTAATACTTGCTTCATGTATGAGTTCATATAATCAACTCGCTCCGTCTAACAGAGTCCATGCTTTCATCTGCATCCTTATTGTCTTCTGCAATATATAATTGGCTCTCTTGTCTAACAGAGTCCACGCTTCCATCTTGTTGTGTTCTACAGAATGTCATAAGTCTTTTTCCAATTTCCTCTCGATTGTTGACTTCTTTCTGTCTTTGCTTCTTCTAAGTCTCTTCATGATTGATTCAGCTTATCTTGCAATAACTTCCACATGATTTGTGTTTCATCCTTTCATGTGTATTATCTAATGATATCCATTCTTATCTTGTTGTTCTTCCATATGTATATTTCTTCTTGGAACACATTATCTTCCAAGAGATAAATATACAAGATATGTACAGAGACGATGCAAACAAGATATGTACAAGAAATAAGAAGAGTATTGTTACCTTTAGAAGAAGAAGTCTCTTTCATCCTACTTAGTCTTCTTTGTAGGTTCCTTTTCTTCGACAACTGATGCTTTGTGTTTCTCCTTCCTTTTCTTTGGCTCGGGACAATGATTCTTGTAGTGACCATACTTTCTACAGTTGAAGCATTGTACTTCTGAAATGTCTTTCTCTTGATTTGGCTTCCTCCTTGAGACAAACCTCCTTTTGTTCCTGAATTTCTTGAATCTTAATGTGAAGGCTTGATCATCGTAATTCTTTTGGAGTTTCTCTTTTGCACTAATCCTTGATTCTTCTTGAGCATAGCAAGTCCAAATTTCTTCAAATGTCGGATACTCCTTCCTTGTGTTCATGCTTGCGGAAAATGTATCCCACGTCTTGGGAAGACCATTGAGTACTATGTTTACCAATTCCTTCTCTAAGACAATTTCTTCAATAGCTTGTAGTTGATCTCTTAACTGAGATATTCTCACAAATTATGATGGTATGCTATCATCATCATTCATCTTCATGTCACGGAGCTCATTCTTCAGATTCATTACTTATCCAATGTTTCTGACCGAGAAGAGATTCGTTAGAGCATCGTACATCTTCTTCGATGAGTCAATATGGGAGATGTAGGGTATCAAGTGGTCTTTTATAGATTCCACTATGATACTCATAGCATTGATGTAACCATCTTTGAAGTTCTCCATAGCTGCAACGTTCTACGGTTCCTTCTCTTTTCCTTCTTCAAACTCTGGTTTCACGATCTTTCCTTTCATGATATCCAACACTTTATTCTTGGCAAGGATGAGGTCAATCCTTGTCTTCCACGCTCTAAAGTTAGAGGCTCCATCTAACTTGTTCTCTGACTTCATAGAATAAGTCATGGCTACTTTGACTTGGTCAAACCCTAGATTTGACCACAAACTCAAACTTCACGTCTTGGCTTGCTGAGAGTATCAGGAGATGCGCTGGGCTAGAGCGCACTGAACTATCCATATATTAGGTCAATCCATTCACTTAAGGTGCCTCAACAAGAGGATTAGGGTTTCTGCAACTGCTCCTGCTAGTAACCCTAGCGACAGTGTCTTGAAAGCTGCTTTTGCTAGTAACCTTAGCGACAGTTCCTCAACGAGCTCAATATCCTAGCGGCTATGTTTCCTTCCAGCATTTAGAATGAATGAAGGATGTGTGGGCCCATAACCTATTAGAATATAAGTGGATGTGCTCATTTTACCATTGACAATACCCTTTTCACCCAACCATATGTCAAAGCCACCCTCCGATTACCTTAACCTTGACAGAGAATCACTCCGGAAGCAAACCCTAGGATAGATAGCCAATCAAAGGGTAGCGCACCTTTCCCCAAGGATATCACATCAACAAGAGCTGATCAGATAGTCCAAACCCTAGCCAAGAGCTAGTCCAAGACAAACATGATCTGCTAGCTGCAGCAGCTGCAATGGTAGCTCTCCTCAAACCTACGCACAAAACTGGGCAGTGCAGTGCACACAAGACTGGGCACTGCAATTCTGAGACTGCCTGCCAGAATGAGAACTGACCTTCTGTATTTATACTAATTCTGGATAACTGCCTGGGCTGACTTCTCATTCTGGGTATCTGTCTGTTCGGTATATATTATTATTTTTGGCCGACTTCTTCTCTTGGAGGCTAATAACCTAATATAAATTATCTTCTTGAGATGAAAAGTCTTCTAGGGTTATTATCCAACTCATTAGGGTTTCTTCTTGCTTCTCGGATTATTCTATCCTCGTCAGGTTTACACGTGGAGGTAAAGACCTCCCACAACTACCATAATATCAACAATTACTTCCCCCAAAGAGACCAAGGATCAAAACATATACTTCATTTCAACCAGAGGTTATCACTGTGTTTAAAGAAGACTAGGGTTTTCAAATTTAGAGATATCTAAATCTTTTACCAAGGATCAAAACATATCCTTCAACATCTAGGGATGTGAGTTTCTATAGTTTAGCAACAAAACAAATTTAACTTTTGAGATTAATAAAAAAGAGCGACACGATAGTTTTTAAATGATTGGATTTGAAACCAGACCAAATATCTCCCCTTGTATAATGACTCAAAACATCATTTCCAGGAAAGAAAGATGCGAGGTGAAACCCCATCATATACATGAAAAACCCACAACCTTAGTTGCAAGCAAAAGATACTCCACACGACATAGGCTTCAATAATCCAAACATTACATATCAATATGACAAAAGGGTTTAGTGTAAACTCATAGATAAAGAGAAAGTCGAGGAGATGTCCCTTTTTTTATTTAAGAAAATAAAACACTCAGACTATGTAGTCATGGTCTTGGAGTTGACTACCCACCTTCACCATAAAAAATATGTCGAGAAAGAACAACTCTAAGATAGTTTGGTAAAACCCAACAAGACTTTATGGCAATTGATGAATACATACCATAGAATTTAACAGTGAAGTGAACCAATCATTTCATCCTCAGGAGGGAAGCAAAAATGACAGAACGAACTCACAAGCAAAGCAACATGCACATTCATAGTCAACAGAGATCATCCTAAATTATCATTGCAAAATATTAAATACGCATTGATGGGTATTAGCTACAGTAAGCATAACTTCACTAACCGCTCGTTTTTCCCTTGAAAACAATGAGTTTCACTGTCAAACAACCACAACCATGGTCAAACAACAATCACTCAAGAGTACAATTCCAAGAAACAAAATGAAAATTCCAGAATGCTCGGGTGGTAACCTCATGAAAACCCTGCGTCCATGCATCCAATGCATGAGAATCACGTCCCAAAAAAACATTAACTCCTTTTCCAAATAACCATTCCACTAGAAATTACAACCAATAACAACGCAATATAGTATGCCAAGTATGCAACAAATCATGTGTCCAATATCCATATCATCAAAATACTTTATATCATATGGAACAATGGTCGAGACTTACCAACCTTCCCCCTTTAAAAATTAAAACCACTTTCATCATCACCCTTAAGATGTGACAACATATTTATGCCAATGTAAATGTCAAGGGAAAGTAACATGTGATACGAAAACAATATGCAATATACCATATGAGTTGTGTTGAAAAGAATCTCCCAGATTTAAACTTCATCGTGCCACCTCTTTCATAACGTGAGTTCAATACTTCATATAATATGCAAGGTTATGTTAAGTTGTTGAGTATCATTTCACATTGGATCATTGGGATATAACAAAAATTTTAAATGTAAAGTCCACTTTATCACTTGCACATGACTTGTATATGCATATGAAAACTTATATATATACCAACCCTTTAATAAAACAACAACTTTCTATATGAGTATAATATGTCGTGGATGACCATTCATCGCTGATAATAACCAAGAAAAAGACTTATACATTTTTCAACCATCACCTCTAGAATTTCATTAATAAATAGTGACTAATGCATCAAAATGTCTCAAGAAAATTGAAATAGACTACAAAAAGATCATTCTTTAGAGAACAAATGCATTGTCAATTTCTCTTCTTTAACTAGGGAGCCCCACCTATAGTTAAGTATTTATAATTTATAGGTAGATAATAAAAAAAAATATTAGTTCCTTGCAACCATTTGCAAGAAGGTGGCTAGTTGACCATTTTATGAGTCAACATGAGTCATGTTGCCTTGTTGTGCTTGAAAATTTAGTGATAAAATCAATGGTTAACACTTCCCATTTTCACTCTATAATTGACAATGGCTATAGGAAACTGGCAGGGTGTCTATGCTTAGTCTTTACTCTTTGACATTCCATGCACCAGGATATATAATTAACAACAACCTTTTTCATTCATGGTAAAAAATATTGGCTTCTTACTGTTGCAATTGTTTTATGGTAACCAGGATGTCCAACATATGGAACACTATGCATTTCTTTTAATACCGGTTTCCTTAATTCACGAGAATCAAGAGCATACACTTTATTTTTATGCATAAGAATTCCATCTTCTTCTAGCTTGTACTATTTATATTTCCGTTCTACATTTCTTTGTTGTAATTTTTCTTTTACCTATAGGTAATTCCCATTTGAAACAACAACTTCTAAAATTTTGTTCTTTATATATGATTATACATGATAATGGTTGTAGCATGCATTGCATGTACTCTTTTGTTGAGTGCATCAACAACCTTGTTCTCTTTTCCTTTAATATGTTTAATATCAAAGTCACACTCACTCAGAAAATCCATCCTTCTTGTTTGCTTAACATTTAAAGTTTGTTCAAATAAATATTTCAAACCACTGTGGTTTATCCTCAAGTCAATTTGTTTTTCCCATTAAGTAATGCCTCCATATTTTCAATGTGAAATATGGCTACAAGATCCAAGTCATGTGTGACCATTATTTTCTTGTTCTTTATTTTTTTTGGATTCATAACAAATCACACGTCCATTTTGAGTAAGGACTCCACAAAGTCTCTCTTTGCATGCATATGTACATACCATAGAATCTTCATTTTGGGTCTGCAATTTTCAAAATGGGTGCACTAGTAAGTACTTCCTTTAATAGATGGAAAATTACTTCACACTCTTTATGATTGTCCCTAGTAAGCATCCACACTCACAATTCAAGTCAAAGAATACTGCTCTGATACCAACATGATCTGAGATCTTTTATTCGATGTCTATAACATGAATTGCATTAAAGAGCATGAACAAAGAATATGTGCAATATACATGAATAAAACATACACATGGAGAAATACCAATAAGAAACAATTGCACAATAATTGATAACGAAGTTCATCCCAAATATGGACTACGTCTCCGAGCCCACTTCTCAGTGGAGTGGCCTTTATATTATCTCGACAAAATTGAAAAAATACATGACAATACCTCAATTCTGGCGATTCCCTAGAAATCCGCTGCTCAGATCGAAATTTGGAATGCACCAGTGGACTCATGTCGAGAAATCGTGCAAATATGACTATAATTTCATAAAATTCTGTCACTATCACTTCCGGGCCCCTCCTGGGATCCCTACCTCAAAATATGCGCCACAACAATCGTACTTCTTGCATTAATTACACGCCTGAATTAAAAACTGTGCCCATGGATGGGCGCGCTTGATCCCCCCCCTGTTAGATGGAAAACTATGGTTTAAATATTTTTTGGAGGCGGAGGTACCAACATGCCAAATTTGACGCGTTGACAAGTGGCATGGTTAAGTTTGGCGGAGGTCTCGAGGTCAAACCCGCGGGCCTCCTCGTTGGGCATATGGTTATAATATTTTAGCATATGGTTAAAAACCATATGATATATTCATCCCGTTGTTCAAAAATTCTCTCCATATTTAACTAATTTCCACCAATTTGTTTGGCGGGTGTGGGCTCCATCGGTTGGTCGTCGGCTAGTTCAGTGGCCCTTTTTTTAATTTTGATTTTCGAACCCCAGCCTTCATTGGGCATCCAATGGGTGCCACATGGCATCTCATGATTGGGCCATGTGGAACGCCCTGATTGGTTTTCCTCCTGCTAAATATTTTATTGTGTGTCTCCCTCCTATGTTTCTGTGTGTCAGGCCACGTGTCGCATTGTGACTAGGCCACGTGTCGCATTGTGACTAGGCCACATGGCAATCTCTGGGTGGTGCCACATGGTGCCTCCTGAGAGTGCCATGTGGCACATTTTTATTGGGCCATTTCGTAGCCTGAAAATGCCAAAAATAGGTGACACATGTCATGCTCTGGGGTTTCCACGTATCCCTACTGACGTCAACATGATGTCATGCTGATGTCATCAATACAGACTATCCTGCTTGACTTTTTCCTAGTTTGACTGAAACTTTGACCAGTCGTAACTTCTTCATACGAACTCGGTTTGAGGTGTCGTTTGCGCAGTTGGAAATATCTCACCGAGCTCTTCGAATTAGTGCCATTTTTTTCTTAGATGTGAATACTTCAAATTTTTATCCTTTTGGATCCTCCTGGATCAATCCTCTGCTTTCCTTCTTCATTGAGACAAATAAATGTCTTGTTATGGAAATATATAACCACATGATGTACATCCAACTAATACATTTTAATGTGAACATTATATGTTCCAAGTGGTATGATGTTTATATCGATGATAGTATTGACACCATTCATATCTATTGGACAAGTTTTAATGATCTCATTAATTATTTTTTGGCTCTTGTAGCTAGTTGAACCAACCATGATTTCTCGTGATTACTTCTCTTCAAATGGAAATTTTCAACTAAATTAGGGGCAATGTAACTATGAATTTGTCATGAATGAAATAAAATGGCAATAGGTTGATTCGTAATCTTATCTTCCACTTCAATGATGTTTGATTTATGGTCCACCTATCGATTTTTGAAGGTTGCATATATTTTTGGAATGTTCCTTCCTATTACGCCCGAGGGGCGACAACTCTAGAGGTACCCTCATAGGGTGTCATGTTGATATTTTTCATGAGCCATATTTCTCATCTTCTCCAGACTTAGGAAATTCTTCTCATTATCTCCATCAAATGTATGATTGTGCTAGTTCAACTTTGGTATATCTCATTCTCCTCCCTCACTCCTCATATGACAGATGCACTATGTATGGTACATTATGGTTTCAATATAATCTATCTTGGCATTCTATGTATTGGTGTTTCATTTGGATGTGATTTTATAACTTCTTGGTTAGTCATGAAAGTGGTAAACATTAAAATTAAATCTAATAGCATTTCATAACATGTATAGTTTTATTATTTGCCTCATCGTACCTTGGGGGGGCATATTTTTCCTTTATAAGTATTGTCATTTCTTGAGTCAATTTGTACTACTAGGTAACTAGACATGATAACACTTTCCACATTCTAAGCATGCTAGACACCTTCCATTTTTCTTGTTTCACTTCATTCTATCCATAACAATTATACCATGATCATGTAAGACTTATCAAATGTAAAAAAAAAAGGTCTAATGAAGAAAGTGTGGACTAATAAAGCCAAAAAAATGCTAGAGGTGAAGAGAAATAAAGTCAAAAGACAAAAATGTAAATCTTGAGCAATGCCACCTCACTATGAGGCTAATTCCCCTAGTCCCTAGCTTGTCTATGATTATCTAAAGAAAAAGGGACTTGTTCAATAAATTTAATACATAAAGAAAACGAAAAAAATGGGTTGTAAGAAATAGTGCCAAGGACATGCAATTCAATGCTAAATATCTCTCTTGAAGGTCATTGCATAAAAAATCTTAGCTCATGAAAAATGAATAAATAAAAGGATATGTGCATATAAATGACTTTGAGGGTCTTCACATGAGGTCTTTCCTTTCCCCTTTTCATAATTATTCATTACTTTACTTGTCTTTCACCTAGGCACTTGGGAAGTACTTATTGTCTTAGGACTTGTCACATGTATAAGGGTTAATGTTGTTCTCCCTTGGTAAAACTTAGGCAAATATTAAAACTAACCCTTATTTGTTATGTTGTGCTAAAAGAGATCACTAGGTGTGTATCACCTAATGGCTTGCCAAGAAGCTAGATCCATCACTTCAAGTGGGTACCTTGCATTGGCCTTTGTGTACCATGCCTTGAGATCCGTGACACTGCATTAGGATCCATGATGTTGCATTGGGATCCATGTACTCATTTTTTTATCATATCTATATATGTTGGTATTCGTTCCATCTGCCTTAGGATTCATGTACCTCCTTTCAATACATGTCACTTCTTTGAGATTTATGACCATGCATCAGTCCATGACAAGGGAACCATGTCATCACACTTGCGACATGGACCACTCAGATTTAGTCTCCTTGCTTAGTTAGATGTTGTACTCACACATATGAATCATTATTCCCTTGGAAGACACATGGGAGTCTATTGATGCATTTGAGGAGGTGATTGCATGTGGATATGTTGACTATTGGATGATGTGGCATTGACCACAATGATTTTCCTAAGGAGGTCACACGTGCCACTTACATTGTATTATTCTTGGGATGTACCACACATTTGGGGTGACATCACACACTTGGAGTTGGTTATTTCTTCTTTGGTCCATCTCCTTTCTCTTGGGAGTTCATTAGAGGAACACTCCATGTTCTTAGACCATCTTTGACCTATTCTTCACTCATTTTTTGATGTTGGCACACTCATTGAGAGAGCACACATTTTCTAATCCCTCCTACTCCACACATGTGGCCTTATTTTATTATATTTGGCCATTTTGAGGGAGGCACTCATGTATTAGAGGTTTTTGAGGGATATTTTATCCCATTTATTGTATTTTTCCCATGGTTTTGACTAGGCCAATGATTTTTAGGCTCATGGTTTTGAGCCAGAATATTCTATTCTTCATTGTATTGAGGCTCCTTATAAAAGGAGGAATCCTCTTTGATTTTAATTGTTGGAGATTAATGAGAAAACTTGCTTGAAAAACTTATTCTACATCTATATATTTTTATGTGATTTTTTAGGCTATTGTTCAAGGGTTTTATAGAAAAATTTTCAAGTTTTCTGGAGGACAGAGCTACTACAAAGGCCAAAAAAGTGCATCTTGCTTGATCAAATATCAGTGGACATCCACCTCTTCAACATAATCAACATTTTAAACTTGTGGTTTTGATAAACCATGGTATACACCCATGGCATTTAAAAAATGGAGAGAAATAAAATAAATAATAATAATACAATGGTAAAAATATGTGTGCACAATATTAATTAGTTTTACCACCGATGGTTTATGAACCCATGGTATTTGTAAAATGGGATAAAGAAAATAAAAAATATAATAATATTAAATAAGTGAAATGATATTACTCTTGGGGGAAAAGACATCCGTAAGTACTATATATATGGGCCCTCTCATTTGTAAAAGGATATATTATTATTCCTTCATGATATAGCCAACACACTCACTCTTTCGACCTCTTATAATATATTTTTGTGAATGAGTGTAGCTGACATCTCTTTCTCTTCAAAGATAAGCTACCACCATTCTAGCCAATTTGTATTCTCCAATACTCTACTATTTTATTCATTAATAAATGTTGGGTTTCATTGTAATTATGTGTTCTTTGGTATATTTTTGTTTGTATCTCATTTAATTCTCAATATAATTTAGGTTGGTTGTATCAGAGTAATCTTCTTCTTTCTATTTCTCGTTGCATGTCCCCAATGAGGTTAGGGTATAAAGAGTTGGGTCTCGAGGTAGTTTCACTTGGAGATGACCACTCTCCAACCCAAGGTGATCTCCCATGGCGGAAGAAAAGAGAGATGACGAAGAAGAAGATTATTTCAATATATTGCTCGAGGAATGCCTCACGTGACATAGTAACGAGATGATGGAAACTTCGCTCAGATCCTTCGACAATTACCGATGGCGATCGATGCATCATTGATAAGAAGCCATTTTGGAGGTGTGACGCCCTTCAAGGTAGAATTTAATTTTGATATACCCTTCTTTGAATGCCATATAGATGTATATTCTCTAGAGAAATGGTTAAATATGCTAGAAGGTTATTACTCCGTCCAAAAAAATTTCGACGGTGAAAAGTGTTGGCTACTAGTTTTGATCCTTTCACCAGGCCCATTTACCTCCAATTGTGACATCAAAGCCTCCATTTTTTCCCATTTTCACCTAATCAATGATATAATGAGCATTAAATAAGGTAATAAGTTGACATTTTGAGATTAACTCTTAGTTTTACTTGTAAATGATATTAAGAGCTATTTTTGTAGCAAAATCACCTAAAATTCATTTATTATAGGAATTAAACTTGTTTTACGAGTTATTATAGGAATTTGAGGTTAGCATACTTCCACTCGCTCAAAGGGAGAATTTCCACCTAGAGGCACTTCATCAATATTGGGAGATGGTAATCCACCTATTGTATCATTCCTATGGCATTCAAAATTTGGTGGTCAATCCATGGTCAAATCTAGCAGGTAATTATAGGAAATTCACAAAATTAGCTGCAAACCTGTCAGCCAACTCACATAATCATGAATGTGATGTTAGGAGAGAGGAATATGATTCATCCAATAAGAATATCGAGGATTCAACTCAGAGGATCGTGGATAATTTATGCAAAGTGCTAAATGAAGATCTAAACGATTTTCCTGTAATCAGTTTTGTAAAACAGAGTGTAAATGAAAAACACTCGAATTCATGAGATATGAATAAATATTAGAAAATAGGGGATATCTAAGTTAGTGTGAATATTGAGATTATGATCCAAGACTTGAATTGTAACTACTGAATTTCATTGAAGTTTTAATATAATGGAGCTTTGACTTAAATTTATGAGTTAAGATTTCTTCTACAGTCTGATTTTCCTTTAACAACATATTCCAGGAGGGCCCATTGGTATGTGTTGTATTTCTGTAAGTTGTTTTAGAAGTTACATTTATTAATTGCCTTCAAATTACTGTAGATTTACATGGACTGTTGTAATTTCCTGTAGATTAAGAATTTTTTTACACACAATGTTACTCTGATTATGGTGATTAATGATTGTTTTAGATACTGATGTTAAAGACAATCAAATACTTAAATGATCTTTCATCTATTGTGCCATGCAAACAATCATCACACAAATATATCAGAGTTTGAACTGAGTCTGCAATTCCTTTATGTTCTTTTTATCAACACATTTCTTTATTTCATTTACCTTTCATTCATCCTTTTAACTCACACAGAGAAAATAAGTAAAACTAAGAGTTTATTTATAATCTGATTCCCTACTATTGACAGTCAAATTTGAGTGATTATAACCAAAAGAATTAATTTTTGTTTGCGAGTCTGGCATTTTACTACCTTGATTTTAGTAGAAGTTTTTAGGTAATCTCAAGATTAGTTATGCACATATTGTGCATGTGCCTCACAATTTTACTTACCTGGATTGATATAAATGCTAAGGAATGTAGACCACTCAATCATCCCAACAAAAAGATCACCTTCGTGATCCTTAAAGCCCTTCTCCATGTCAAATCTTGGTGGGAAGGTTACTGGTGTTGTTCCTGAGATTGATTATAGGTTTGAAAAATAATGTCAGGCATCAAAGATTTAAATGATTTTTTTTATAAGTGCTTTCTTCTACCTTCAGTTTTTTGAGAAATAACTATAAGTGAAATTTATGATAAGACAGTACAGAGGCAATATCTCATTATCTGAGTCGTAAATTTAATTTCAAATGATGTAGAAATGATTGACAAAAAAGTTAAAATAAAGCAAGGTATCAATTATAGATAAGTCTTACCTCATTTGTAGTAGAATAAAAATAGAAGATGTACCCTTGAAAGAATATTAAGAATGCAACAATTCACACAGATCATAGGTCTTGTTTTTACTCACAGTAAGAACAGAGGAAAAATTGAAATCGAATGGAATTCCGATGTATTAAGATCACAATAGATGTATTACTAAATTGTACTCATTCACCCTTCAAGAACTACAAAAGGAAACTAATAAGAGATGGAAACATAGGGAAAACACATAACTCAAATGAAACAAGAATTAGTATCTATGTCTTCTCTTGTATTAATATTCAATAAGTTATCTCTTTTACATTAGGCCATAAGCAACCCGAAATAGATCTAATATCTATCTATTTATACCAAAATTGTCTCAACTAAAAGTAGTTAGACTTTCCACAATATCTGCTCTAAATATAGAATACAATCCGAATGGAAAAATATAACGCATATATTGTTGAGTTATGGTTTGATGTGTTGGTGCTTCATATGCTCCTTCATTTTCTCCCAGACGAACTTTATTTTCTCTATTCATTGAACTGGGTACACATATCCATCAAGGCTACAACAAATATCGAAGGTTCAATTTTCACGTTTAATTTGAAGGAAAACACCTTCTTGTGTACTAGTGGTAGTTTCTCTTGGATATTCTTTACTGCCTGGGCTGTAATTTGATACTGTAAATAAGGCTTCACCAACAACTCATTAATCTTGAGAAAATCAATCTGATTCATCTGTTGGATGTCAGATTGAATATTTTCCTTATTTTTTCTATAGTTTTCCTTATTCATTTATATTTCAATCTGCCCAGTGCCTCTGAGATATCATTTCCTTCAAATTCAACCAATTTTGTTTCTACAAAAGACAGGGTATTTAGAAAAGTCTCCTTTGCCTCTCTGGAAATCTTCTTGCTTTCTTCTAGGTTCTTCTCCCAAACTTTCAAGCCCATTTCACCCTTCACTTCATATTGTGAAAAAGGGGCGAGACCAGGGATATTGGATTTCTTCCTCCATATAATGAATTCTTGAAACTTGGATCTAGCAACACTTGCATCCTTTTCTTTCACATAAATACTTTTCAGAGAATTATTTATTTCCTGATAGTATTTCTAAATAGTATCCACCTTTTGATATAGATCTTGCTGGGAAGCTTCCAACTTCTCATTCATTTCAACTGCTTGTTCTTTGAAAGCAATGATCTCTATTGTTGTGTTGTATATTAGGACTAATTTGACCTGCAACTGTTCTATCAAATTGTCCCGTTGAGTAATCATGGATTTCTTGGTCTGTGAATTTTGGTAAATCAGCGCGAGTTTCTCCTGTAACTTCTTCATCTGCTGCTGATAATTTAACCTGATTTTCTCTATGTCACGATTCATTTTGATCCTGATAGTCTGTTCTGTGCTTTGGATTTCATTCTACAATTGTTCCACCAAAGGAGATTTTTGTTGCAGTTTCTTGGTTAGATTATCCACTGACCATTGGTTGGTAGTGGCGAAGGCCCCTAGTGAATTTGCAACCTCTTTGGCAAACTCAGGATTATTTTGGCCTTTTCCATCATACACTATTTTTTGCCTTTTAGTAACTACTCCATCTTTTTGATGAGATTCTTTCTTTACAATACCTTTCCTTTTCTTGTTGAAAAATAAACTAGAGGGAGACATTTCTACAGGAAAGATAGGAGTAAGTTCATCTATGTGAATGACCTCTGAAATAGGAGTTTCAAAACTGGTCGCTAAAGGGGTTAATGAGGGAATAAGAGAGATAAGTGAGGTGGATCTTTATGGACTTGTTGTGTTTGGGATGAAAACATAAGTAACTGGTGTTGAAGGGGGGGAAACTTGTCCTTGCTTCATGAAAGATTCAAATTGGGCTAATATCCGTTGATCATTTAGACCTAGCAGTGATGTTTTTATCTCTTTAAATAATCCATATGAACTCTTCAATACTTCTTCAGTTTTGTTCTCAGTGGAGTAACTTGGCTGAGATTCTATGGGTTTAACGTCCTGGGAAGATGGAATGGGCCTTGAATCTCCTTGTAAAATCTTAGGCAAGTTGTTTTGTCTATGCTGTTGAAAGTTGAGGAAACCAACCTGTTGGTCAAGAGGTAGATTCTGAAATATATTTTGAACTTCTTCATAGGATCTAGCTCCCCTGAAAACCTCATCATAAGGAGACTCTTCATGGATGTATATTTTCATGTTGAATTGAGCCAAATGATTCTCTACCACCTTATGGGGATCATTTATTTTGAATTCAATGTCAACTAATTTGAAATCTTCCAAGGATGCAACCTCGACTTTGGTATGACCAAAATCTAACAATGTAAACATACCAACCTAGATGGGAAAAGTTGGCGATACATTTTTCTAAGCCGCTTTCAATTCCTTAGTGATTCCTCCTCCTACTGTTTGGTATGCCACTTCTCGGCACACCGTCTTGTTAGGTAAAACATTTTGGAAGGGCATGAGGAGGAATGGAGCAACCAAATACTCTAATGTAAGAGAAGTTCTCTTCAATGTAACGGTCTGCAAATGTGCCTAGGTTTCCCATAATCTTCTCTGAAATCCTGAGTGGTAGGTGGCCATAGATAGCTACATGAATATGTACCATTATGTTGTGATAGATCTCATAAAAAAAATCTTTATCATTTTCTTCCCATAGTTTGGAATGGTAGAAATGTATAGGCTCAGAACTAGCCGGGGTCCAACTCCATTTCATCAGGGGAAATGGGGTCATGAAGCAAATGACATAGATGATGTATGCGAACATGTAAAATGAGCATGTCTCCCTTTTTATTTCAACGATTGGTTTCAACAACCTCCTTAGCCAGGTTTTCAGACAATATTTTTTCCTAGTTGAAAACATAGCCTTCGACTAATTCATTAATTATAGCCACCCACTCAACTGAGAAATGTGTAGGGTTATTTATCCCAAATAAATGACAGAGCATCATGGCTATATATAAGATATGAGCATCCAAGGACGTCGTGGAATACATACCATGAGCGTCGGTTTTGAACTTGGTCAGATTTCCCCACCAGGTCTTGATTATATCATGACCAATTATGTCGTATTGAGTGCATTCTTTTCTCTCAAAATCTAGAAGAAATGTTGCATTGTAAGTATATTTGGGTGTAGAATAAATTTTATACATTACTTGTAGGTCCTCTGGTCGAAAAGAGCCGACATAGGTCTTCTGGTAACTGATAACGCTTATGGTTTGAATGTCGACATGATCTAGAGCCCAACTTATCATATCATTATAGGGTATAATCTTAGGTTGTGAAATAATATTGTGCAGTTCCGACTGTGCTACCAATCTCAGCTTGACTGAGAAGGACTCATCTTCTTCCTCGGCAAAATCGTCCAGATAGATAAGAATCTCATGTTCTAAGATACCGTAGACCTGCTTCCAAGACTTGATGACATTTGTAATTCACGAAGTGGTGTCTGATAGAACGTATGTATTTGGATTGGAATCATTTGTTGATGCATATTTCTTCTTCGAAACTTTGCATGGTGCCATAATCCTCAGGGAAATGAAATTAACCTTCCTATAACAAGAGAAGTCTGTAAGCTCTTAATTACTGAATTAAAAATTCTAATTGCAAATGGTAGAATGACTTGAGATTCGAAATGTTTTATTCATAAAGTCTATCAATCTTCGTATTGATTTAATGATAGAGAGATTATTAAAAATATAATGGAATTTATTACCTGGAAAATCACAATATTTACTCAAATCTTTAACTTTAGCCAATCATAAATTTCATTAATACTTCGACGGTTCAATGTTCAGAGGTTTTGAATGTAAGAGGGAAGAAATCTCTCGAAGGCCGAATTCCCGAAGAAGTTAATCTCTAATCAATCTCTTTTATGTTTTAATTAATAATGCTTTAAACATTTTATTAGCCTTAAGTAATTCATAAGTTCAATATTTGGGGGTTTTGGATGAAGGATGATAGAAATCCTCTGAAAGCCGAATTCCCAGAGTAAACGTTCGAACCGTTATATATATTTAAGGGTTTCGAAACTCCAGAGCTTCGGAGCTTCGGGAGTTCATTTCTTTAAAAGTGTGGTTCATGTTGGATTACTGAGAGGGGGGAGGGTGAATCAGTAATAGAGGAATTATAATCCTATTTTTAGATTTATGTGGTGAGGAGTTTCAAAGTTATTTGCCGGATAATCCACAGTTGGTATCATATTTGTCATCGACGTTTCGAATCTGAATCGGGATTCATCATCAGGACTAATCGTCAATTAATAGGTTGTTGATCTCAGTCAATTAATAGTTAAGATGCCTGTCAATTAATAGTTAATATATAGGCTCTATCATGGTGAAGAGGAGTGAAAGATTGGAGCTCAACTCGGAGCGTGCAGGGACAAACGCCGGTAAAAGGTACTTCTTTTTCTCCTTCCTCCTTGCACATTAGTTTGTATAGATCTAAAAGGAAGTTAGTGTCCATGTTAAGCATCTTATGTCTTAAGAGTTAAGAGTATATCTCTCAAGAGGAGATCTACCTGTCCATAGGGAGATTTTCCTTCAACAACTTTCACAACAAGAGACTAGAATTTTCATCAAACTTTTCTTTAGTCTCACATGACTAGTTTTGGATTAGTCAACAACCCTAATTTGAAATAATCATAACTATTTACCTGTAATGAATAAAGATATGAAACCGATACACAATGTTCTTCAGTGTGTTTTATGCAATTCCTCCAAGTGTCACTACTTGGAACCTCTCAGAAAAGTATTTATAGAAAAAATGGCATACCTTACTGAATTCTGGATTATTCTAGAGAGCGACCTTGTAGAGCGTTCCCCACATGGAATATTTGTTGAATGGATCTGAAAATGTTACATAGAATACTAAAGAATGTAATCTAACCAAAACATTTGGTCTTACTGAATTTTTATTTGTTATAAAGAAGTTATGATGTTTTTGTTGGATTACTGAGAGGGGGGGTGAATCAGTAATAACGTAATTATAATCCTTTTTCTTCAAATGTTATATCAACGTAGAATTATTATCCAATAATGAGCAGTAATAAATAAAGAATCACACACATGCACAATACACCAGTGTTTTACTTGGAAACCCAAATTGGGAGAAAACCACATAATGTTGTTTCTTATATGTCTTGAAGAATTACATTCATTGGAAGCACCAACTTCCTTTGTTTTCCAGCTGCAACTGGAAGGAGGCTCCAATCCCCTAGTTTATCAGGATACAACCTGAGGGAAGCTCCAACTCTCCAAATCTCTGGCTACAACCAGAAGGAGGCTAAAACCCCCAATGTTCTCCGACTACAACCGGAAGGTGGCTACAACCACATGTCCTTGCCCCATCCTACCACCCTGAAGTAGAAGTAGAATGATGGAACCACTGTCACACTATCACTGTGAGATATACCGCTGTAAACATGTAACAATAAATCTAAACCATGCATCAACCATGCATCAACCTGTACCACAAACAAGTGCATCAACCATGCACCAACCTGTAATCAACATGTACCATAAACAAGTGCATCAACCATGCACCAACCTGTAATCAACCTGTACCATAAACAAGTGCATCAACCATGCACCAACCTGTAATCAACCTGTACCATAAACAAGTGCATCAACCATGCACCAACCTGTAATCAACCTGTACCATAAACAAGTGCATCCAACCATGTACCAAGTATGTACCAATCATGTGTAAAATACTCATCAACTATGACTCATCAATATGTACCAACATCATCAACTATACACCTCATCTATGTGCGCCAACTCATCAACTACTTATCTCAACCATGTACTCAACATGTACCTCAACCAAAATCCCTCATAAATTTCATCATCCAAATCTGATTTGTAGCTCTGTAATAGACCTGGTGTATATGATCACATTCCTACAAACCTTCCTTAACTTTAAAAACAAGAGACTAGCATTTTCATCAAACTTTTCTTTAGTCTCACATGCCTAGTTTTGG
>ML779687.1:196162-211671 GCA_009831015.1 Picea engelmannii | reverse complement strand
TATTTTGTATTCACTTTGAATTATAATACACTCATCACTTCACTTAATTATTTACCTTTTAAAATCTCTTAAACCACTTTGATTACTTTGACCTTTTGGGGCTTCTAGATGACATATGAGGGTCCTCCAACTTCGTAAGGCCAGAACTCTCAAACCGTGAGGAGTTATGTGACGTTCTAAATACCACCAGAAATGGAATGACATGTAATATACATATAGAATAGTATTATCTGAAAATATATCATAACTCATACCATTACCCATCAAACAAACTTGGGTCCATTACCCAAACCTCGGGTCTCCAACTTCTCATGGCCATAACTCTCTAACCGTGAGGAATTATGTGACGTTCCACATACCACCGGAAATGAGATGACAAGAACTATCCATATAGGATATTTTCCCTGAAAAATTCACTTTCCTTCATCTCATTATTCCACAATTAAGCATGGGTTCTCTTCACGAAGCGTCTTCCCGTGAGGGCTTTCACCATAAGGGGACCACTTTGGAGTTCATCCATATTTACTTCTTATCAACCATGAAAAAACTATAATGAGTCATATTTACATCAAACACTATTGGGTCCATTACCCAAACCTTTGTGCTACATATATTTCTTCAAGGGTGGACATCAATGACAACCAACCTTAATCAACATTTTTTACCCGAAACACCTGGTTTAGACTAGTTTCAGGACTAGCCACAAACCCTATTTTCCACAGAGTGTAACTCCAAAAATACAATGACCCACAAGATGAATTTTTTACCACAGATACTTGGATATGTTTCCTCAATGGAATAACAATTTCACAGTCTGAATCATTCTAGAAAAAAAAAAATTCTAAAATGGTGAGATGACCTTTAAATAACATACCTTAGAAAGAATCATCAAAAGAATTTATCCTTCCTTGAATTTCGGCCTTCTTTTCTTCACCTTCCCTCATAAATTTGGCTTAGATATCCTTTGGTTACCTCAGAAGCCTATATATATTCAATATTCTCAAGTGTGATCTAAAATGAGAGAGTCTTTCCTCTTATTTATACTCTCCAAGTAGCTTTCTTAAAAACATCTTCTAGGTCACTTTGCCCACTTTCCTTATTTTAGGGTTAACCCACTTCTAATTTCCATTAAATTTATTATTTAAATAATTTATTTTGAATTCACTTTGAATTATAGTACACCCATCACTTCACTTCGAATTATAGTACACCATGCCTTTGTCCTCTACATCTGATGAATCTCTCCCCCTTTGTCATCAATGGAAAAGGTATCTTTCCATCCAGGGTTGCTCCCCTTGACTTAATTGTCCTCTTTATGGTGCTTCCTCGTGTACATCTAAGACATATAAGATCGACATTCAAAAGCATTAATTTTGGAGTAGAAATAACTTGGATTCTCTGGAGAATATACTCAAAGGCTTCTCGTGGAAGTGGTTTTGTAAAGATGTCTGCCACTTGTTCTTTTGTGCCCACATACTCAACTCTGATGTTCTTTTCTGCAACCCGATCCTGTAGAAAGTGATACTTTATTGGAATGTGCTTTGTCTTGGAGTGCATCACCAATTTCTTTGAATAATTTCGGCCAACAATATCCTTCCCTTAAAATTTTGTAATTTGTTTCTCTCCAGGCATGATGTCCTTCGCATAATCCTTCATGAAATTCGTCAATGACACCTTATGTTTCAGATTCTATAAGGGAATATAACAGGAAACCCAGAGGATCTTTCCAGTATAACTTGTCATCAATAATTCAATAATTAATTGCATGTAACTTTAATGTTCTTGCCTTAGAAGGAGTTATATCATTCAGACATTGAAGAGTAAGGAGATATGAAACAATGTCACTGTACCAAGATGAGGAGGAAAAATTATCTTCAATCTGAATAATAGGCGCTTGATCATCAATTTCCTCTATATCTAAGAGAGAATCATGAGACTCAAAGTTATTTATTCCAAGAACTCTGAAATTTGATTCTGCTAACAGCCTTGCCAGACCTTGACCTTTCACTAGTTTGGTTGGTTTAAATTCTAAATCAAGCTCTTTAATTTTAGCCAACCATTTACCTCTTCTTCCATTGTTTTCTGGTTCAACCAAGATATCTTTAATTTCATTTGTTGGTACATAAGCAGTTATTTTTTAGTGCAAGACATATGTTCGGAAAGCTTTGAGATCCTTCACCATCGCATAAGCTTGTTTTTCAAGAATGTCGTATCTTAGCTCTGCATATCTGAGGCTTTTTCTAAAAAAGGCTATCAGTTGTTCGAATCCCTCTTCGTTTTTTTGAAGGAGCACTACTGCAATAGTATATTCATATGCAAAGGAGAAGATTAAGAACTATTTTGTATAGTCGGGACTTACCAATACTGGTGCTTCTCCTATGGATTTCTTAACACGTTCGAAGGATGTTTTTTCTTCTGCAGTCCATTTTACCTCGCTTTCCCTTTTTAGCATATCTGTAATCAATTTGATTATTTCAACAAAATTATGAATAAATCTCCTCAAAAAATTGATTTTACCTAAAAAAATATTGAATCTCTTTTCTATTTCTAGGAATATTAATTAGATCAATAGCTTCAACTCGTTTAGGATAAACTTTAATGGGTCTTTGTCTTTGCCTAACTGGTTTTGTGCCCTCCTTGATAGGAATGACATGTTGTATAAGAGTAGGATCAAAACCACGAAGACCCTTATAAGACCAAGTGGCGCAGACTCCTTGCCCTCGGGCCGAGATCAGCGCAGGATCTTCTCCAAACCACACCAAGAGTTAATTAAACCCTTTGTTTAAGCCGCGAAATATTTCGAGCTTTGCGAGATGGAGGTTCTCGATGCAATGCCACCACTCTTGCAATCACCGAAACGTGAAATGTCAATGACAGTTGACCGCTCCAACGCGACGAGCACATGCCACCTGTTACCCACTAGTTCCGACTTCCGAGACTTCGAGTGAACAACCAATAATCGTTCCTCTTCCCTTATGATTCCCCGAACTCCGAAATTTCTCCTTTGGCGAGATCGACAGCTGTGAGCCTCCCTCGATCTAATGACTTAGATCTTTTCGAGATTTCACGTATCGGGAGTTTGAAACTCTCGACTCCAAAATCAAAGCCTCCTCCACTTCCTGAATTCCAAAATATCGAAATTAGTGTGCGAGATCAACGGCTCCTGTTGATTCCCATTCAACGAACACTACTCCTTCTGAGTTTTTGAACACTAAAAGGCGATCAATCTTAGCTTCCTCACAGATCTGCAAGATCCAATGGTCCATGAAATTTTGGCACTTTTCCACGAAGTGTTTCCACTGTTCAATTCCACACCTGATAATCCACTTCATGATTCGGGAATTAGAGTGACCAAGGGTTTTGGTCTGCACTCCAAACTTACGAATCCTGAATTCATGAAATGATCTAACGGCTCAAACTGACCATGATCAACGCCCATGATGATTCTTGATATCAAGGTGGTGGGTTCGTCCAACTCCTAACCACCTTACAACTCCACTGGATCCTACGGTCCTCGCGATTTCGCAAGTTCTCCATGAAGGATTTTGACTGCCCAATTCACTTCTCAATGACTTCTGCCCAAATGAATCGGTGTTCTCCCTCCCGAACTTGATTTCTATGAGACGATTTTTGACCTTCGTCTCCCTTTGACCACTTCAAGGGTTAAATCCCTCCTGAGCTTTCACTTGCAAACTCAAGCTTCCAAAAGGATCCCTGCTCGCACTTCTTGTGTAAAACCTTCAAATAACCTCTGGTTATTTGAATCTCTGACCATGTGCACTCTTTGCAACAATAGCCCTTGAACTTTCCCCTTGGTTGATAAGTTCAAATATTTCAACCAACTTGCACACACCTTGCACGGCTATGTGCTTCACCCGCACTTCTGTTGGTATGAGAGCAACGATATCTCTCATGATTTTTCTGAGATAAAACTCAGACCCTCATCAACGCACACCTTGCGGACGTTCACTGTAGTCCTTGCAGGAATTCTCAGGGAGAGAAACAATTGAAACTCATTCTTCCTCTTTCAGGGACTTCATACATTCAACATGAAATCATACACACAATACAACATTGGAATAAATGCATAACAGAGAAACAAAACAATTGTAAACATACCATTTAACTAATGTAAACAGTAAGCATCATAACACGATGAAAATTGAGTCAAAGTTTCATATATTAACTCAAGTGCTCCTGTACATGGGTTCTTCTCTATAGCTCTCTGCTACAGCTCTACAACTTATCCAATCTGAATGATGATAATCATACCATGATACAAGGGTGAGGGTGTCTATCATCCGTTTTCCCTCCTACGCTTCTAAACTGTCTAATCTAACATTCATATCTACCTACTTTACATTAACAAACTTAAATTCCTATTACATCCGGCAGATGAGAGTAATTTCTCTAGATCTGTTCATATCTCCAAGACATAAATGTAAGTATGCTTCTCCTAGCTATTACATGAATGCTTCAGATTTCAAAATTCAAAACGTTTTCATAAAAACGTGTCCTTTTTTCATCTGCACGTCCATTTGTTCCTTTGGCTAGGCGCGTGCTTTGGCTTTGTACGATGCTCCTGCATCATACTCCCTCGCTTGAAAATTTTCATGAACTCTTGTTCATGAGTTCTTGCATGGTTTGTCCATGCTTTTGAATTGCTGCTTCATCCTCCCAACTGGCATCTTCAACTGGATGTCCCTTCCACTTGACCAAGTATTCAAAATACTCCTTTCTCCTGGTCTTTCTGCTAATCCTCTTGTCAATTATGCCTTCCATCTGTGGCTTTTCAGCTACAGGCATTTGTTTTGTCCATTGAACTTTTTCTTGCTCATCCTCTGTTCCTACTTCTCCAGCTCTGTAAGGGTACAAATCCACAACATTGAATATCAATGAGATTTCAACCCCATCGGGTAATTCAATCTCATATGCGTTTGCCCCAAATTTCCTTATGACCTTGCACGATCCAATCTTTTTCATCTTCAGCTTATTATACGTTCCCCTTGTGAACCTCTCCTTCCTCAAATGCACAAGAATCAAATCACCAACTTCAAATTGAAGTTCTCTCATGTGTTGATTTGATCTATGCTTGTATTCCTGACTTGAATTCTGCAATCGCTCCTTGATTCGGCTGTGAAGCTCCTTCATTCTTCTGCAAAGTCCTCTACACTAGAACTCCTGAATTCGGCTTGTTCTGCATCTTTCAGTTCAAAAACTCCCCTTGGCTGCATTCCATATACAATCTAGAATGGAATCTTCCCTGTGCTTCTATTGAGTGAATCATTGTAAGTGAATTCCGCCTATGGAAGAATGTGATCCCATTGACTATGGTGTTCAGTCACTAAGCTCCTTAGCAAATCTCCCAAGCTCCTATTTACGACCTATGTTTGTCCATCCGTCTGAGGATGATATGTTGAGATAAAAGACACGTTTGTCCCCAACTTCTTCCATAAGGTCCTCCAGAAATGTCCTACGAACTTGGTATCTTGATCAGAAACGATACTCCTTGGCAAGCTGTGAAGTCTGACGACTTCCTTGAAAAACAGGTTCGCAATATGAGTTGTGTCGCTGGTTTTCTAGCATGGTATGAAATGTGCCATCTTTGAAAATCTATCGACTACCACAAAGATCGAATCACATCCTCTTTGTGTCCTTGGTAGTCCCAATATGAAATCCATGCTCACTACGTCCCACGACCTTTCAGGTATGGGTAATGGCTGGTATAATCCTGTGTTCTGCCTTTTTCCTTTTGTGTGCTGGTAAATTCTGCATCTATCCATGAATTTCTTAACATCTGTTCTCATCCTTGTCCAATAATATGAGCTATTCAACTTTGAGAACGTCTTGTCATGACCGAAGTGTCTGACCAATCCTCCACTGTGTTTTTCCTTCAGCAGGTTCTCCCTCATGGAGCATTTCGGAATACATAGTTGATTGCCCCTGAATAATAATCCATCTTGGATCATATACTCAATCCATTGGTTTCTGTCTCTGAGAATTGGATTCTCATACGCCTCATATGCTTCTTTAAAATCTGGGTCATTCTTGTACATTTATTTGAGGTTATCAAAACCCAAAGTCTTGACTCTGAATTCCTGCATAAGCAAACATTTCCTGCTCAAAGAATCAACAACTTTGTTAGCAGTTCCAGAAATATGCTTAATCACAAAAGTAAAATTCTGCATGAATTCAACCCATTAGCATGCTTTTGGTTCAACTTCTCTTGTCGAGTCACGAATTGAAAATCATGATTATCATTGTACAAAAAAAACTCCTTGGGAACCAAATAGTGTCTCCATTTCTTCAGCACTTGTATGACTACATAGAATTCCTTGTCATGTGTGGACTACTTAATCTTTGCTTCATTCAGTTTTTCACTAAAATATGCGACTGGCATGTCATCTTGGCTTAAGACCACTCCAATTGAAAATCCACTCGCATCACACCTAACCTGGAATGTCTTGCTGAAATCCGACAAAACCAGAATTGGTTTCTCAGTGATCTTCTTCTTTAGCAGATTGCAACTCTTCTCTGCTTCCTCCGTCCAGTGAAAAGATTTATGTCTTTTCTTCACCGTATCCATCATTGGCAATGGAAACCTGTATCTGATGGTAATCTTATTGATTTCCCTTGAGTTTGTACACATTCTCTAGCCTCCGTGTTTCTTTGGGATGAGCACTGTCGAAACAACGCATGGACTCAAGCTTTCTTGAATCAATCCTTTGTCCATTAAGTCCTGGACCTGTCTCTTAACTTCTTCATTTTCCTGTGGCGTCAACCGATATGTTGCTTTGTTCAGCAAACTGGCTCCAGGTATAAGATTGATATGATGACTTATACTCCGAATAGGTGGCAACGAATAAGGTAGTTCATCCACTACTATATCAACAAACTCTCCCAGCAACTCCTGGATTTCTTCTGGTAAATCATCTATTCTCGTATTGGTCAAAACAATTTTGGGTTTCCTGACCACAATAAATTGTATGTCTTCCTTCTTCTTAAGCTCATCAAGAAGTTCCTTCCCACTCATGAGAAGTATAGTGTTGCTCATTTCTGTTTTCACCTCTTTATCCTTAATCGGCAGCAACATGTGCGTCCTACCATTTTTCTCCAGGGTGTACGTGTTCTTTCTCCCATCATGAACCGCGTTTCTATCATATTTCCATGGTCTACCCAGCAATAGATGACAAACATCCATGGGAATGACATCACATAATATTTCATCTTTATATCCTCCTATTTTAAATTCAACTAAACATTATTTAGTGAGATTTACCTGATGTCCTTTTTGTAGCCACGAAACTCTGTATGGGCTTGGATGTGAAACAGTCTCCAGCTCCAACTTTTCTACCATCTCTGTAGATAAGAGATTGTTTGTGCTATCGCTGTCCACTATGACCTTGCATACTCTGTCTTTAGTTTTTCAAGCAGTCCGAAACAAACTGTTTCTTTGGGCTGGGTTCTCTAGTTCCTTCTCTAGTTTTAAGAGAACTTTCCTCATCATTAAGGATCTTCCACCCTCAGCGTCCTCTGCCTCAACATTACATCCTTGAGCTTTGGAAATGTGAGTTTCACCACCATCTTTCTTCCTATCTGGACACTCATAGGATTTATGTCCAATTTTTCCACAGACAAAGCATTTCACTTCACCTCCTATCCCTCTTCCTCTTCCTCTGTCTCGAGGAAAAGTATTTTTATCAGCATACTGCATTCCCTGTGAGCTTCCTCCTCTCTCAGGTTAAGGTTGAGATTTCTTCTCCTCTTCTTTAGGTCTTCGAATTCTATCCTGGGAAATCATCTTACCTCCGCTTTGACTTCTTCCTCGACCTCTTTGACCTTTCTTTCGACTCATCTTCTCTTCAGATTTCAGAGCTATATTATAAGCATCTTCCACATTTCGAATGGTCACCATGCTCATCTCATCTTGAATGTCATATCGCAGACCATTCATGTACCTAGCAACTTTTTCATCATCTCTTTACCGATGACCTGCTCTGATGTTTATCCTGTAGAATTATTCAGTGTATTCTTTCACTGACATCAGCTTCTGTCTCAAATTCTACATCCTCCGAAACATAGTGATTTGATAGTCGCTGGGTACGAATTTGGATTTCATTTTTGCAACCATTCTATCCCAGCTCTTGATTTTCTGCTTGCCTTTGCAATGTCTATTAGCCTGCAGTTCATCCCACCACAACGTTGCATGCCATTTAAGTTTAGTAACGACATGTTTTACTTTCTTGTCTTCCTCGACATCCTCATAGTCAAAGTATTTGTCTAGAGCTCTAATCCAGTCTAGAAGTTCTTCAACATCCTAGTTGCCTTCGTACGCTGGAATGCCCATTTTTTCCCTAGCACCTATCCTTGCAACAACCCTGAATAGGCGTTCTTCTGCAGCATCTTCGACTGCAACTTATTCTCCTTCGTTTCCAGCTTAATTTTCACTTTCATCTTCGCTGATATTCCCAACGTCAACTGTGTGCCTCTGTGTTGTCTCCATAGCATCAAGTCTGACACGTAATTCACGCATTTCTCTTTCCACTGATGGATCAGGTATTTGCCTGTCTCTTCTTCTCGGCAGCATGGCTATAAAATTATCCCTTCCTCTCTCTGCTACAGAAAGCAAAGAATTTTTTCTGGGCTTTGATACCACAACTGGCGCAGACCCCCTGCCCTCGGGTCGAGATCAATGCAAGATTTTCTCCAAACCACACCAAGAGTTAATTAAACCCTTTGTTTAAGCCGTGAAAGATTTAGGGCTTCGTGAGATGGAGGTTCTTGACACAATGCCACCACTCTTGCAATCGCCGAAACATGAAATGTCAACGACGGTTGACCGCTCCAACGCGACGAGCACATGCCACCTGTTACCCACTAGTTCCAGCTTTCGGGACTTCGAGCGAACAACCAATAGTCATTCCTCTTCCCTTATGATTCCCCAAACTCTGAAATTTTTCTTTTGGCGAGATCGATGGCTGTGAGCCTCCCTTGATCTAACATCTTAGATCTTTTCAGGATTTCGCGTATCGGGAGTTTGAAACTCTCGACTCCAAAATCACAGCCTCCTCCACTTCCTGAATTCTGAAATATCGAAATTAGCGCGCGATATCAATGGCTCTTGTTGATTCCCATTCAATGGTTGCTACTCCTTCTGAGATTTTGAACACTAAAAGACGCTCAGTCTTAGCTTCCTCACAGATCTACAAGATCCAACGGTCCACGTAATTTTGGCACTTTTCAATGAAGTGTTTCCACCGTTCAATTCCACACCTGATAATCCCCTTCACGATTCGGGAATTAGAGTGACCAAGGGTTTTGGCCTACACTCCAAACTTACGGATCTTGAATTCACGAAATGATCTAATGGCTCAAACTGACCATGATCAACGCCCATGTTAATTCCTGATATTAGGGTGGTGGGTTCGTCCAACTCCTAACCACCTTACAGCTCCACTGGATCCTACGGTCCTCACGATTTCGCGAGTTCTCCACGGAGGATTCTGACCACCCAATTCACTTCTCAATGACTTATGCCCAAACGACTCGGTGTTCTCCCTCCTGAACTTGATTTCTATGAGATGATTTTCGACCTTCGTCTCCCTTTGACCACTTCAAGGGTTAAATCCCTCCTGAGCTTTCACTTTCAAAGTCAAGCTTCCAAAAGGATCCCTGCTCGCACTCCTTGCGGAAAACCTCCAAATAACCTCTGGTTATTTGAATCTTCGACCCTGTGCACTCTTTGCAACAATAGCCCTTCAACTTTCCTCTTGGTTGATAAGTTCAAATATTTCAACCAGCCTGCGCACACCTTGCATGGCTATGTGCTTCACTTGCACTTCTGCTAGTATGATAACAACGATATCTCTCCTGAGCTTTCTGAGATAAAACTCATACCCTCATCAATGCACACCTTGTGGACGTTCACTGCAGTCCTTGCAGGAATTCTCAGGGAGAGAAACAATTGAAACTCATTCTTCCTCTTTCAGGGACTTCATACATTCAACATGAAATCATACACACAATACAACATTGGAATAAATGCATAACAGAGAAACAAAACAACTGTAAACATACCATTTAACTAATGTAAACAGTAAGCATCATAACACGATGAAAATTGAGTCAAAGTTTCATATATTAACTCAAGTGCTCCTGTACATGGGTTCTTCTCTACAACTCTCTACTACAACTCTACAACTTATCCAATCTGAATGATGATAATCATACCATGATACAAGGGTGAGGGTGTCTATTATTCGTTTTCCCTCCTATGCTTCTAAACTATCTAATCTAACATTCATATCTACCTACTTTACATTAACAGACTTAAATGCCAACAGATGAGAGTAATTTCTCCAGACCTGTTCATATCTCCAAGACATAAATGTAAGTATGCTTATCCTAGCTATTACATTAATGCTTCGGATTTCAAAATTCAAAACGTTTTCATAAAAACGTGTCCTTTTTTCATCTGCACGTCCAATTGTTCCTTTGTCTAGGCGCGTGCTTTGGCTTTGTATGATGCTCCTGCATCACCAAGCAAAAATATATTGAAATTCACCAAGCAGCTTAGTGAACTTCAAATTTTCTTCATCAAAACATTGGGCACCTATTTTTACATTCTTTGGGGACTCGGGTGTTCCAATGTTCAAGGAAATGGTTTCACCCACTTTCCTTTTTGAATCCTCTTCTTTATGTTTTTCTTTGTTGCTTGATTCACTCGATGAAAATGAACTTTCCAAAGGAGTCAAGCCTTTAGGAATTTTGTTATCTTCCATCGATATAAGCATCAATGAAATGACAAAAATTAAAATACCATAAATGAAATGACAGAAATTAAAATAGCAGAAATGGAAAACTAGAAATGTAATGACAGAAAATAAAATAACAGAAATGAAAAACTACTAATGTAAAAGCATAAATAAAAACTACTAAAATACAGAAACATTCCAAACAATGTTAAACTCTTCAAGTTGGTTCCACGTAATGTTTTAAGTGGGAACCGTTAGTGTTGTAGGAAAACAATCACTCTTGTAAGTCCTTTAGAATGTAATAATTTGTGCCCCAGACAAAAGCGATCTTAAAAGGACTCAGCCATAATTTTTGAAACTTTGAATGCCTTCCTCTATCAACATGAGTTGAATCCCACAACAATACCTTCTTATTGACTTTAAATTTGAAAGCCTTGACACTCTTGTTGAAATATTTTTTAACAATCTATTGTCTTCTCTTTATATTATCCAAGGAAAACGTCCTTTGCTCCTCTAAATCCAAAAGTGCATTCATTCTTTGAGAAACATCAGAAGAATTTAATTCTTCGACCTGTAGCATTAAAATTAAGGAGAAAAGTTCCAGCTCAGTAGGAATAATGGCTTCTTGACCATAAAAAAGCTGGAAAGGAGTGCAACCAGTGCTCACCTTGGTGGTAGTGCGATCTGCAAAAAGGGCATAAGTGAGGAGAGTGTGCCATTGACGAGGCTTATCTTCAATGAGCCTTTTGATAATTCTAACCAGATTTTTATTGGTAGACTCGGCCTGCCCATTTCATTGGGGATAATAAGATGATGAGGTAAAATATTTAACCCCCAACTTAGCTAAAAATTGGGTCATCTTAGCAGAAATAAAAGCGGGACCATTTTCTGTAATAATTTCCAAAGGAAGACCAAATCTAGAAAAAATATTATTTTCAAGGAAAGAAAACACCTGCTCATTTACGAATGTCTAAGCGAGACAACTTTAGCCCATTTTGTAAAATAGTTTGTGGTTGTCAGGATAAAGACTTGAACTGCTAAAGATGATGGATTAATAGGACCGATAAATTCCAAACCCCATTTTGAAAAAGGAAAGTCTGGGAGGACAGATTGTAAAGGCATGGTTGAAAGGTGTTCTTTCCTAGCAAATTTCTAGCACTTGTCACAAGATCTCAAAAAAACATAGGAATCACGAAATATTGAAGGCCAATAGTATCCTATTTTTATAATCTTAAAAGCAATGGTTTTAGCAGAAAAATGACCTCCTACATGAATAACAAAATTTGAAGAACCATGAGGTTCTTGCAACAATTTATATGCTTCCTCATTGTTTACACAGTGAAGCAACATACCATCGGCATATATTCTAAACAAGAAGTCTCCTAAAATGACATATCTAGCAGATTCGAGGCGGAGCCTTCTTATTTGATGAGTGTCTAAGTTATTTGTACATATTTTATTTTTCAAATAGTAGACAAATTTTTTATACCAAGGATGTCCAAACACAGGAAGGATTTGATTATCAATGTAGAACAATGTTGATAGAGAGCTATCATGCTCATCAATTTCTTCACTAGTTTCAATATGTTGAGCTAAGTGAAGGGATAAGTCACATACCTTGATGGTGTTAGAAGTCACGATCGTTAAATCATGCTCTTGGATCTTGGCAAGACAATGTGCAAGCTTCCCTGAAAGATAAGTTTGTGAGAGAAAAAACTTGACAACGGGTAAAGGGACTTTTACCAGCGTGTGCTTACCTAAGATGAAGTGGTAAATTTTTTCAACATCTTTAACAAGAGCGAAAGCATGCTTTTCAATAAAAGAATATTTAAACTCATCATCAGACAAGATTTGACTCATGTAATCCACTGGTTTCTCATTACCTCAGTCATCACATTGCATGAGGATAGCAGAAACTGCTTCCTCCATGGAATTAGTATATATCATAAATTCTTTCTCAAAATCCAGCTTCGCCAAAACCGGTGCGGAACTGATTTCTTTCTTGATCCCTACAAAAGCATTTTCGACATCATATGTCCAAGAAAAAAAACAATCTTTCTTAAGAAAATTATGAATTGGCTTGACCATTACAGTAAAATCAGGAAAAAACCTACGAACAAAGTTAATAACACCCATGAAATCTTGAACCCCCTTCTTGGAAGTGGGAGCAAGAAGATTTAGGATAGCATCAATCCTTTCAGGATCAATGCGTATTCTTGAATAAGAGACAATGTGTCCAAGGAGATTGCCCATGGTAACACCAAAAATAGACTTAGAAGTATTTAGAGAAATGCCAAATTTCCTGCATCGCATGAGAACTATTTTAATATGACCAAAATGATCTGATCGATTTTTAGAATACAAAGTTAAGTCATCAAGATAGATATGAATAATCTTGTTGGTCAAATCATCAAAATCTATTTGCATAGCTCTTTGAAAAGTGGCACCTGCATTAGATAAGACAAAAGGCATACATTCATAAGCAAAAGTGCCCAACGAGTAATAAAAGTTTTTTTATATTTGTCTTCCCTTTTTACCTTGATTTAATTGTAACCAGAAAAACCGTCAAGTAAGGACATCATTTGTGACCCTACAACTTGCTGCAAAATCATTTCCATATTAGGGATAGGAAAGTGATCTTTTATACTATCCCTATTCAATGCGCGAAAATCTACACATAATCTGATCTGACCAGTTGTTTTCTGAACGTGAACCAAATTGGAAACCCACTCAGAATACTTAACTGGGAAAATGATCCCAGCCTTCAAGAGTTTTTCCAACTCCTTTCGAATAGTTGTTTCCAGTGCAGGGTTAATGGGTATTTGTCTTTGCCTAACTAGTTTTATTCCCTCCTTGATAGGAATGGCATGTTGTATAAGAGTAGGATCAAAACCACAAAGATCCTCATAAGACCAAGCAAAAACATCTTGAAATTCACCAAGCAGCTTAACGAACTTCAATTTTTCTCCATCAGAACATTGGGTACCTATTTTTACATTCTTTGAGGACTTGGGTGTTCCAATGTTCAAGGAAATGGTTTCACCCACTTTCCTTTTTGACTCCTCTTCTTTATGTTTTTCTTTGTTGCCTACATCACTCAATGAAAATGAACTTTCTAGAGGAGTCAAGCCTTTTGGAATTTTGTTATCTTCCATCGATATAATTTCCTTAGGCTTATAAGGTTCATTTTGACTGAAAGCACATATGCTCTCATCACTAGGAAAGACCTGCCATGACTCTATGTTTTCAGGGATGTGCAGACGATATAGAGATTGAAAGGTACAATCAGGTCTTTGTGGCATAAGTTGGCGAGTAGGAGAGGTTGCAAAAACAACTAACCTTCCAACCATTGAGTTCAATTCCCTTTTAACATGAGTGATGTTGAAAGATAGTACGTTCGATATAAGTGCCCAAACATCTTGGGTGTAATGTTTCATTAATTTTTTTATAGGAGAGTATATCTTGCGTACAAGGTTTACAACAAGTTTGAAATCCCCAAAAAATGTAAGGTAACCCCAACCCAGATTATAGGCATTTTCAATGCCTAGCGGTAATGCTTCAAATTCAATGACATTGTTTGTGCAATCAAACTCTAACCTATAGGAGAAGTTATGAATCTTATCCACATGAGAGTACAAGATAATACTAGCTATGTTTCCTTCATTGGAGCATGAACCATCGAAGTTCATATGCCACATCCCATCCTCTAAGTCGATTTGTTCCAAGGTAGTGTTGTCCTCATCTGCAAAGATGGAATACACTCCTAGGTCCTCCTTGATATAATTCACATTAGGTTGTGGGATGCTTTCTATGTAAGGTGAAATTCTCCCCTCTCTTAGGACTATGAATTTTTTACCATTCCAAGGAACGGTTAAGTGTGTCTCGTCAAGTGAGAGGTATCCACCCATCAAATCTTTCCAATCTCTTTCTAAGATGATCAAGCAATTACTCACTGGCATATCTATTACATGAATATTAAGGGTTGTCCTTATTTCAGGGTGTGCGCACAAAACCAAGGTCAAGTCCTTGATTTCACCTATTGTCATTTGTTGTAAACTATTATAAGAGAGCATGCTTCTGGCGTTTTCATTTTTACACGACAAGCCTAGCTCTTCCATAATAATTTTTGACATTACACTTCGGCTCGAACTACCGTCAATGAGGCAACAATGGGAAATCTTATCCATCATCTTTACAGAAATATAAAACAGAGGGTTTTTTACAGGGCGTCTAAAGTTATGTACACCTACTTTATTTACAGACAAATCCTCTTCATCTACCTCTTCATAGAGGTTGGCTACAATGGAATCCTTTCCTTCCATGAAATTTTTTAGATGCTTCTGTTGTTCAGGGACGACAACCATGTATAGGAGGGTGGCATGTTCTTTGATGTTGGCCAACTGATTTAGAATGTTGTATTTGGAAGAGGGAAGAGGGGAGGTAGTTCCTTGACTGTCAGGAGCCCTAGGAACCTGAGCCGTAGAAGCTAGTGAAGATGATCTTGGGATAGAATAAGTGTGGGGAGGATCATATTTGATTTTTGGAGCATTGGATTTATTCTAGTATTTATGATCATGGCATCCATTGGCTTTGCAAAGTCTAGGACAACAATGGTAGTTTCAAGTCGTTTACCACATATTTTATCTATGGCACTCTTCTTTACTTCACATGTACGTTCCTCATGGTGTTTCTTGCAAACGTTACACCAACTATGAGGCATGATAGCTTTAGGCTGAAAATTATTTTCATTTGGAT
>ML779687.1:145049-157332 GCA_009831015.1 Picea engelmannii | reverse complement strand
TTACTACAACACTAAGTGCTTTTGGAATTGAGCATATATAGTGCGCAGCTATCTTTGAAACAAAAGACTTCCCTGGGTTGATAATTTATGTTTCACTTGGTTGTTTGAAATTAATTAAGCAATTATAGTGACCAACAGATGGAATCCTTTGTGACAATACGTGCATTTCTCCCTTGTTCTTCCCTTTTCCCCTTTGGATCTGGAGGCATCGATGAAGGGTTTTATGTAACCTTCCTTCTTCATATATGCATGAGATTTCCTTTTGTATTTATCTTTATATTTCTGACATTTTTGGCTTCCATCTTGCACAGTGAGTGCATGAGCCTTTGATTTTTTCCATGTTGATGAGCTTGGTTTCCTCTTGTGTTAGGGATTCAATAAAGTCCTCAAGAGAAGGAATATTCCAAGTGGCTCCAAAGCTGAATCTAACATAATGGAATGTGGATATGAATATATATAATTCATGACCAAATTTGGAGAGAATGGTGAGAACCATTTGTTTCTCCTCCTTAGATTTGTCAACCCCAAAAGCTTTGAGTTGTGACAGTAAATCCTTGAATTTTGTAAAGAAATATTGGATATTGTCAAATATTTTTGGATCCAATGTGAGAAATTCCACCTCCAACATGTATCACCTCATCTCATCATGTTTTCGAAAGATCCCTTCCAAGGTGGTTTAGGATTCATTGGGAGTCTTACAGGAAGATATGTGAAAAACGATATCGAGAGAAATAAGACTGCAAATTGTTGTAAGTGCTTCATCCATTCGATTTAAGTAATTGGATTTTTCTATGGCTTATGTTGGTTTTGTATCTGTATTCAAGGTTAACCTATACAATCCTCTGGTTCAGAGATGTATGGCTATTTTCTCCTTCCATGAAAATTAGTTGTAAGGTGTAAGAATGAATTCTTTTTGAAAATCCATATTTTCGATGTCTTCAATCTTTTGTACCTACAAAACAATTTGGTGTAGTTTTTGCTTAGCAGTTCATCGGCTCTGATACCATGTAAGTGTGTTGAACCTACACAGAATAGATCTAGCTAGAAAATACTACACACATTTGTAGAGAGAAATTGAGAAAGAAGAAGAAGGAGAGAAAGAATAGAGGAATTATCATTAATCGTTATGAATAATGAATGATTTACACATGATATACTCTGTATAACTCAATCAATGTGGAATGGAGGAGAACCAATGCACCATAGTGGTGGTATAGAGTGATATGGACGCACACCGACAGTTACGAGAGTGAACTACCACCTATTCTAATCTCTCAGGAAGTTATGGGAGTGAACTACCACCTAAGATAGTTAACTAGTCAAGCAGTCTTCAATTAACTGACTGAACAAAGTGTAGTGAGGAGTAGATCAAGGAATCAAGGGTAATGTGCCAATATGGTGATGATCCCAAGGAAAGTGCACATTAGCATGGTGATGATCCCAATGTTGCATGGTGATAAAACCAATGCAGCATCTAGACTCAACTCAACTAGTCAAACTGAAGAGAATATTCTCCAGGTGGAATATTCTCTCCTAAAAAATAGGAGACTAGATAAATGACTAATAATGACTAATAAACAAGAAAAAACCTTAGGAAAAAGAAATCCTAGGTGTGTGTGAAGTAACTCCAACATGATGATGATATTGATGATGAGAAAAACTTCCGATGATTTATAGATATGCCAGATAGTGTTCCAGATGTTGTTGATGTTGTTGCCCTCTCTCTCCTGATGATGTTGTAGAATACCCTTCTTGTTAAGGGGGAGTGTTGAAATATTGTAACTGCAAAGAGTATTCTACTTATTATTGAGTCATTATTCATTATATCAATCACCTTTTGTGGATTGATCATGTCGGGAATTTTAATTGACCAAATCCCCTTTTGCAGATTGGTCAAACCCTAATTGTATTATGCAAATTAAGAAGTTGGCCCCCAGGCCTAATTAAAGTGGTTTTAACCACTAAGAAGACAATTTGTCCCTGCACAGTGAAGAGACACCTTTCCAGTGCCTGCCAGCTAGTATAAATAAAGGAGGCTATGCCTCATTATCACACTCATCATTCACTCATCAAGTGCACACGTTTGGTAGCTGCAGTTGGGAGAAGAAGGAAGAGAGAGGCACATTGCTCATTGTTGGATATTCTCTATTGTTTTGGTTTATTTTCTTGGAATTGTATTGGCTATATATATTAAGGACGTTTTCTGGGTTTTCTCCCTCATGAGGTTTTCCCAAGATAAATGTTGTGTATCTTGTGATTGCGTATCTCAGTGATCCTACCTATGTTATTGTTATCTAGTAAATTGAAAAGAAACCTAATAATAGCTCAAAAATTTAACATGAACAAACACTCAAAAATAAGTTGGAAGAAAACTAGTGTTTGGAAGACGAAATAGTATCACTAAGAAAGGAAGCAGAGAAGAGAGAAGAAATTTTGACAAGTCATCTTAAGGAAATATATTAGGAATTAAACAAGCTTGAAGCATAATTTAGTCAACAAGAAAGAAGACTTGAAGAAGAAATCATCTCCTTGAAAATCCAACTTGAAGATGCAAAGAGAACGAAAGAAGTAATGAATATCTAGATGGCGAAGAAAGAATAATATTGTGAGAAGATTGAAGAAGAAGTTGTCTCATTGAGGGTTGAAGTTGACAAGCTCAATAAGAAATTGAAGAGATATCAAGTACTAGAAGACATTCTCAACCGTCAAATGTCACCACTCAATAAAGCAAGTCTCAAATACATTAGTGAGGCCTCATGCAAAGAAGATGCAAATGTCAATCCCAGCAAGAGCGTCGGAGAGGGAGGAAGCTCCACACAACTAGTAATGGAAGTTGAAGAGAAGTGTTCCAGGTTGTCAAAAAGGAAGAATGAAGAGAAGGCTAAAGATTATGTAGACATTCTCAAAGGAAGGGATCATGGTCTACAAAAGTCAAAAGGGAATGAATGCAGAAGAGATGTGTTCCCAATAAGATCTTCTACCTTCATGCATCAAAGAAGCATCATTCATTATGAAGGAACTAACATAATAGAAGATCACAATCATCCAAGGCATAAATTTAGAAGGACTACATCACAAAGAGGAGCATTTTCTCCTAGGTATCAAAGTTTATTTCCTGGTTATTGTTTTACTTGTAATAAATTTGGACATAAAATTGTAGATTGCAGATCATATGCAAGAAATGTCAAAGCATGTTTATGTGGCCCCCTACAATATTGAAGGTTATAAATGCCACAGCTATGGACACATAGCTCATGACTGTAGAAGCATGATGAAGCCTTACATGAAGGAAAATATTGATATCATGTGCAAGAAGGTTTGGAGAAGAAAACAAGAAGAGCAGGTGAATGTAGAAATCCTAGAGATCATACTCACAGGATTTATGGAGTTGTGAAATCATGACGAATATACAAGCCAAGAGGAAGATGTCAAAATTCATAATGATGAACCTGTAAAAGATCATATTTATATATTGTTCTAAGCCATTTGTCTTGGAGACTCCTAGTAAATGTGAATGTTGAAGAGGGGGAGTCTAAGAAGGAGCTATTACAAATTGGAGAACTATCTTTCAAGCAGTCTGAAGTGTTTTTGCAGATTTTGGGAAGGCAGATTATGGATGGTATGATGGAAGAGGTATAGAATGTCTCATGATAGATTGGTTGATTAAGAAACATTTTTCAGAACACATCCCCATGCAGGTATGAATAGGCAGCTGTCAGTTACAAAGAATATCATTGGCACACTTTTGCGGCATAGATTCATGATTGTATAGAGAATTCCAAGCATGTATTCAAGCATGTATATATTCATCATAGATTTGAGAATGTGCACTTGTTGCAGACTTGTAGAGTTTGATTTGAATATAGAGAAAACTAGTGGACATATTTGATTCAGATTGAGAAGCAGGAATATGTGGTGATTAGTTGTAGCAAAAGTATTCAGAATAGTAAAGTGACCGATGGGTTAGCATTGTGTGCAATTGAGTAGCAGAGCCATGGAAAGTTTTGTGACATATGGATAGAGATGAATTCATAATATATTTGGTAGGTATAGAAGACAATACTTGACATGAACTAGAGAAGATACACGAAAGTGGATGAAATCAAGAGCTCAAGAGGAATTACAAAAAGACTTGTTGGCATTGTTATCAAGAAGAATGTTTTAGTAAAGCATATGACTCAATAAAATAAGTGTATTGACAGGTGGAACCAGCTAGTCACAGGAAGGCAATCCATGAAAGGAACAACAAGAGAGGGGGAGAAAAACCATTAGAGGAGTAATATTGTCAATAGGAGATTGTTGAACGATTATGTCATTGATGTCAGCTCAGTGAATACATGACAAGCCATGAAGACTTGAAGTCAAATGATGAAGGAACCTATGAACTCTTTTAATATACGTCAGTGGATTACAATAATAGGAAGTACCAATGAATAAGAATCCCCAGAAGAGAGGAAAGGAAGAATATACTTGAATCCCCACATTGATCTACATGGCATATTACAAAGAAGAAAGGGGGAGAGAAATTTTCAAAAGAAGGTATATTGTCAGGGGGAGTTACCCTTTGCCATTAACGTCAAAGGGGGAGAGAAAGAACAAAAGCATGAGAGAAATATTAGAAACATAAAGACATGGGAAGCTATGATTACAAGGGGAGTGTGAGTGTTTCCATCGATGCCAAAGGGGGATATTGTTGGAAAGTTGGTTTTCATTGATGTCAACCCTAGAAGAATCCCCAAAGCAAGTTTGGAAGCTTATAGAAGTAATGGGTGTATTTGAAGAAGTCTCCAAAGTGGCCCCCTTATGGCGTATCTTTAAGAATGGCCCTCATGGGAAGATTCTTTGAAGAATTCTACAAGAATCCTTGGAAATATGGTTAAGTGGTTAAGAAGCCCCAAAAGTGTGGTCATGAAGCTCAAAGTTGTATGAAGAAAAAGAATATGAAAGACATTGCAAATGCATGAAAAACCCTCATAGATGGATAGTCCTCATCATGTTGTTTCCAATGGTATGTGGTCCACCACGTGATTCCTCATGGTTGAGAAGTTATTCCCTCTTAAAGATGAAGGTCCAAAGTATGGTGAAAAATCCCTTAACCGGTTGCAACAAGAAGTTATAACTCAGCCCCAAAATCAAGAAAAGAAGAAAAGTTGTTGCAAACAAGAAGTTATAGGTTGGCCCTAAAGTCAAGTAAAGGAGTTACTTGGAATAGTATAAATACACATCAATAACCTATCGTTTGATCAAGTAATCAAGTAAGCAAGAAAGTATGTGATCTCTTAGCGAAACTGAAGTAGTGAAATTGTGCGAAGGAGGAAGTCTCGGAGTCGTGGATGGGAGAAGGTTGTCTTAGAAAACCCTAGTTGAGGAGACCCTCGTGGGTCTGTTATAAGATGTCCAGGGAGGACCCCGCGGGTTGCACAGGACTCGTCATGTGAGCTGCCCAATTTTGTCGAGTGAGGCTGAAGGAAAGGTTGAAGAAGGAGTTATCTTATTATGTTGAAGTTGAGGAAGGTCTGTTGGTCTGTGATCTTATGAACCAGGTTGTTACATGATTAAAGGTATGTATTTATGTATGTTTTGATGGTTATATCTTGGAGAGTTTTGGTATATGATTTGACGCATATCTTGGAGGTATTTAGCACATGGATAGAGGCATGTCTTGGTGATTTTGGACATATGATTTGAGAGACATGGCACATGATTTGTTATACATTTTGGAGATCGTGGCTTATGATTGTTGCACATCTTAGAGATGTTTGGTACATGATTGAGGAGTATTTTGACACATGTATTTGGCACATGGTTTGAGGCATATATTAGATCTTTTGGTACATGCTTGGGGCATACTTTGGCACATGCTTGAGGCATATCTTTGGCACATGGTTTGTTGCATGCCTTGGCACATTGTTTGATGCATATAATGGTGATTTTGAGCACATGATTTGGAGATGTCCTTGGTTATCTTGGCATAATATTTATGTGGTAATTGGGATGAATATGGTTTTGATGATGATGATGTATAAGTATCAGTGACAATTATAGTGATCGGTTCAGTCTAGTTTTGATGATGATGATGATGTATCAGTATCAGTGACAGTTACAATGACAAGTTGAGTTTTTTTTTATGATGATGATGTATCGAAGACAACAGTAGTGGAAGGTTGAGTCTCGCTCTTATATTCCAGGGAGGAAGGAAGGGGAAAGGAAAGGGGGTTGGAGCCTCCTTCTAGTTGGAGTTGGAGAATTCAGGGAGTTGTAGCTTCCTTCAGGTTGAATCTTGTAAATCAAAGGGTTTGAGCCTCCTTCAAGTTGGAGCTAGAGAATTTGGGGAGTTGGATCTTGTAAATCAAGGGGTTAGTGCCTCCTTCCAGTTGGTGTTAGAGAATTTTGGAAGTTGGTTCTTTTCATGACTGTAATCTTGAAGATATATATATTAAAAAGCATTATGTGTTTTTCTCCCATTTGGGTTTCCACATAAAATTTTGGTGTACTGTGTATCTATGGATGTATGTTTATGATATCTTGAATGCAACATCATATTGAATGCATAAGTGATAAATTGTTGATAATGTAATGTTTACAAGTTATGATTGAACATGGTAAAAAAATGCTCAATATTGAATTCACCCCCGCCTCCTCTCAGTAAATTGGTGAATATTCCAACAATATTCCCTATCTATATACTCTCATTGTGCTCTTTGCCACAAATTTCACTTAATACTAAATCTCCCATTTTCAATTAAAAAGGAAAAAAAGAGTCGTAGAGAATTTTTGGGTCTTACGGGATATTATCGAAAAATTGTTAAGAATTATGCACACATTGCAGGCCCACTCACATCTCTCTTGAAGAAAAATTCATTTGTATGGAATGATAAGGCTACTTTGGCATTCTCTCTCTTAAAGGATGTCATGTAGTTTACACTAGTATTGGAAACACCTGATTTTGGTAAAACATTCATAGTATAATGTGATGCATCAGGACTAGGAATAGGAGTAGTATTGACACAAGAAGGGATACCATTAGATTTTGAAAGCTAACAATTCAAGGAAAAAGATTTAGTGAAATATGCATATGAAAAAGAAATGGAAGCAATTTTATATGCAATAAAAAAAATGGCGACAATAACTCATTGGGAGGCACTTTAAAGTCAAGAAAGAGAATGATAGCCTAAAGTACTTTTTGGAAAAAAGATTGTCATTAGAAGAGCAAAAAAAATGGGTAGCAAAAATCCAAGGGATTGATTATGAAATAGTTGAAAAAAAGGGGAAGGAAAATGTAATAGTAGATGCTCTTTCTAGAATAGAAGAAGCCTCAAGATTATATTCTATTACATTTGTTATTCATGTGTGGTTGGAAGAAGCTCGCCATGATTGACAAAATGACAATAACACTAAACAAAAAATACAATTTATAAAGGAAGGGATGAACTTTATGGAACATTGGGAGTGGAAGGGAGATGTAATTTTGTACAAGGGTAGAATATTTTTATGCTCTCAATCAAAATTGAAGCAACAAATATTAAGGGAGTGCCATGACTCTCCAATGGAAATACATGCAAGGTTCCTTAAAACATATCAAAGGATCAAAAAATGTTTCTTTTGGGAACAAATTGATCCGGATTTTATGAGCAGAAAGAAATGACTACAGATTATTAACATGTGCTTAACACAAAATAACAAAGATACAGTAAAACCGGTTTTCTATTCAGTAAGGAAATAAGTTGAAACTATAAAATGTAGCGGAAACAAGCTTGTTGGAATGGTGGCAGCTTATCTTTGAGAAGAGATGTGACAGTTGCGCTCATTCTCAAGAAGATGATTACAATGAGGCTTTAAAGGAATTTTTACAATAAACAGGAATTCCAAAAACCCTAGACACCCAAAAACCTAACCCTATCTGGGTAAGTTAGCACATCAACTTCCTGGGGTCATAACTTTTTCATACGATCTTCGTTTTAGGCGTGGGATAGCCCGTTGGAAATGTATCATCGAGGATATTCATTTTGGGGGATCAATCATGCCTTTGGCTATCATTGAGAAGCTTGATCCCGAAAAACCTTCATTTAGGCCCTTAAAATGGCCCTGAAAGTTAAAACTGCTAAAAATAGTAAATTGCCAAAATTGTCAGAAAACTATTTTGAGCCAGTTGGAAAAGGTGGGTGGCCACCGATATCCACCTAGATCACAAATGAAGAAATATATTCAAAAAATTGTAAGAGAATGTCAAGTCTGCAAAAGAAATAAAAGAGAGACAGTAAAATGGATGAATTAACCATACTTGACAATAAAAGAGAGAATGCCAAGTATGGTTAATTCATCCATTACACATACCTAATCAAGGATGGGAAGAGATATCAATGGATTTCATTACAAGGTTACCAAAATTTGAAGGTAAGGATACCATTTTTCTGGTCATTGATAGACTCACAAAATATGCACATTTTTGTGGAATTCAATGTACATATACAACAAGCCAAGTGGAAGAAGTGTTCATGAAGGAAATTCATAGACTTCATGGTCTTCCTAAAGTAGTAGTAAGTGATAGATATCCAAAATTCAAGGAAATTTTTGGAAATAATTATGGAATATGAGTAGAACAACACTAGCTATGAGTTCAACATATCATCCACAAACAGATGGTCAAATAGAAATAGTTAAAAAATGTTTAGAAGGTTATCTACAATGTTATTCTTCAGAAAAAAAATCTCAATGATGAAGTGGCTTCCTCTAGAAGAATGGTGGTATAATACTACCTATCACACATCTACTAAAATGTCCCCATTTGAGGCCCTTATGGATATCCAACTCCTAGTATCTCATACTTTTTGCAAGATAAGTCCAAAGTACAGGCAATAGAGCCACATATGGAGAATACTAAATAAACTTTGACAATTCTTAACGAAAACCTTCAAATGGCGTAAAACAAGATGAAATGGCAAGCAGATCAACATCGAAGTAAAGGATAATTTGAGGAGGGTGATTGAGTATTTTTTAGACTACAACCTTATAAGCAATCCACACTCAAGCAAAAGAAGAATCAGAAATTAGCTCCAAGATTTTATGGACCCTACAAGATTATTTGTAAGATTGGACTAGTGGTGTATGAGTTAGATTTTCTTTCTTCTCGCATTCATAAGGTTTTTCATGTATTTTTTCTAAAAAAGGTTTTGGGACAAATTATGTCAGTGCAAATAGAATTGTTGGAATTAGATGAAGAAGGGAAGTTGATTCTTGAACCAAAAAAAGCTATAGATTATCATTATCTATATCTTCGGAATAGAACCATTATGAAGTACCTATTCAAGTGGAGAATATGCCTCTAGAAGAAGCTACATGGGAAAATGATCAGTTCGTGAAGAAACACCCTCAATTACAAGCTTTGAGGGAAAAGTTTTTTTAAAGAGGGGGGTATGCTAAGCCCCTTGTGCCTCTATGTTAAGGGCCTAATAAGCATTCATTATTAGTTTATTTGTTATATTAGTAGGTTTTCTAGAACCTTCCATTGTACCCTTTCATTATAATTTCACCCTTTGTCTCCTATATATATACCAAGGAGACCTAGTCTTAGGATCATCATATTTTGTCTTGTGAATTGGACATATTGTAAACGGAGGTTTTCCCCCCGAATTTGACTGTATTCATTGAATTTTTATCATTTTCAAGGCACTTGGTTCAAAACACTTTGACATTTGTGTTTATGGAATTTCAGATGCCACAACAATAAAATTTCCAAAATTTGAATCCAACGAGTAATTCGCTAAAGTAGGATGTTTAGAAGAATCAAGTTCATTGGTTTCTTCTAAAACCATTAATGTGTGCTTCGTGTATTTTTCTCGATTATATTTGATTATGTTCGACTGCCCATCCAAAGGTAACCATAAGTGAGACCAGTCAAAATCGAAATACCCTTATAGATTTTGTGTCCAATTTCTACTTACTAAAATTCCATATGCTTCTGAGATGTCAACCGAAATTATATCAATGACTTGATAAACTTTAGGAATTGAAACTATTCCAATCAATACATATTTCAATTCCCCGATTACTTTTACTTCATACATGTCAAGCTAAATAATGTGGTTTGAACATTGTATTGGGGTAGTGTTAGCACACTTTTTGACCCCAAAATCATATATGAAATAAAGTAAAAATCAACAGGTAAAAGAGGTTAATTCTAGGAGAAAATTCCCTAAGTGTCACCGAAAAGTCTCCTTTCCATTTGGGCTAGTGCATTCCAACCTCAGGGGGGGTGTACCTAAGTCCTTCATGCTGTCATAAACCTTGTAAATCTATAATAAATAAACCCAAAAACAACGGCAAGAAAATTACCTTTGGCTAGCGGTTAAGCTACTAAAGGTGTAAGTAACACAATTTTAATTTTGCTCGCACAAAAACCCTGTAGCACCAATATTTTAATAAAAGATGAACTATTGCAAGGATGAAACACCACAATAATAAGATAAAAACAACTAACAATGCGTAAACATCAGTTACAATACTGACAAGATTCAACAACTTGATACTAGCACACCAAATCTTTATTATTACTCTTGACAAAGGGTTGATTACACCACTAAACACAAGTACATAACCGGTAGAGTATTTCTCTTTAGAAAAATACTAGAAACTTAGAAGGAAGAAAGAATGAGAGAGATTATTGTTATTGCTAAGAAAATTCAACCATCACAATGAGGAGGAGCCTCCAATATAGAGAGAGTGAGATGCATCACCAAAGGAAAAAATAGGAGGGTGCATGGTAAATATTGGCACATGAGAAAAGGAATAATGTGCATGGGAGAGAGTAGAAGGTGCATGTGAGAAAGAAACATGTGTGAACAAGGAGATAGGGCACACACGTGTGGGAGAGAGGAAAGGTTAACTCATTCTAACAAGGGAAAGAGAGAGAGGGAGGTGCATTAATTGATAGATGCACTAGAAATTAGGGAGATGAAGGCTCACACGTGTGGTAGAGGGAGATAAGGAATCATACATATGAGGGTGCATGGGAGGGATGGAACACACATGTGGGAGAATGAGGGGGAGAAATAGTATGCATGAGGAAATGGAAAGTGGGAGAGATGGTGAGTGAAGTGTTCATGCATTAAATGGAGGCTCATAGATGTGGAAGAAGGAAGGATACATGCACACACGTGAGATATGCATGGGGAAGTTGTTAAGCCCTAATATTGGCTCATTACCCCTTAATTGGGTCATATTAGATTAGTAATGTTATTTTATTTATGTCGGATTTAGGCCATTAGTTGTAATTATACGTCCTAGTCTCCTATATATACCAAGGAGACATTTTCATTTTGAATCATCTGGTACTTGAACATTTAAGTGGGGTAAAAGGAGGTTGTCCCCTCGAAGAGGCTTATTATCTGAAATTCTCTCTTTTTCAAGGTTTTGAGTACTTTTTCTGAAGATTTTATATGCTATATTGATATTTGGTTCTTAACATATGGTATTAGAGCTCAAGGTCTTGGGGTTTCACTGCTACATCTGAGACACCGTGGAATTTTCACTATAACTTTTTTTCTACAATGTTTCAGAAGGAACGGCTTGGAGGATATTTAGTAGACGGATCAGGGTACGTTGGGTTAAAAATTCATCTCCTGAGGCCTTATACTTTCGTAGATACAGCCTGTACAAGATAGGGTTCTAAAATCATCATGAAATGAGTCATTGCGGAATTTTCGCTATAAAAAAATTTATGTAACGTTTCAGAACCTAAACTCCGGAGGCCATTTACAGAAATTAGTAAGATATATGTGGTAAAAATTTCAGCTTCTAGGTCATATTAATTTGTAGATACACCTTGTGTAAGATAGGGTATCTGACTAGTCCTATTGACTAGTCTCAAGAAGGTGTTCTAGGTAAAACAATCATAACTTCTTTCTAGAGTATCCAAATTGAGTAAAACTCATTTCATTGGATCGTGGACAGTCTGTAGTATTTTGGGTGCGAGTTTCAGAATTTGATATTAATTATTTTGTGCGGGGCATGCTATACAAGTGAGATCTTCCGGAAAGGCCAAAAATTGGAAAGTTGTGAGGAAGTTACCGTAAATTCCACTTGGCACATCCAATTTTGATCAGACCTGTGGCATTGCAGAGAAGAAATATCAGAGTACTACCTAAAATAAATTTTCATACCCAGAAGGGCCGAAACTTGGGAGATACAACAGAAGAAATATTGTCTAGCAGAACCACCTCAAAATCAAGGTTCAAAAGTGATACTTGGCCAACATGCCACCCAAAAAGGGAACTTCTACACCAAA
>ML779687.1:86538-131247 GCA_009831015.1 Picea engelmannii | reverse complement strand
ACTTTTCCTGAAACAGTCTAAATGTGCTTTTGGTGCCTCAGAAGTAGAATACTTGGGTCATCTGGTTGGCAAGGATGGTGTCAGGGTGGATCCAAAAAAGATTGAAGCTATGCAAGACTGGCCGCACCCAAAGACTCTCAAAAGATTGCGTAGATTTCTAGGCTTAACAAGGTATTATTGCAAGTTTGTTAACAACTACGGAAAGATTGCAGTACCTCTCACTGCTCTCCTCAAAAAGAACTCTTTCACTTTGACTCCAGTCGCTGCTCAATATTTTCAAACCTTGAAGACGACCATGTGCACCACTCCAATTCTGGCCCTTCCTGATTTCACAAAGACCTTTGTGTTGGAATGTGATGCCTCAAGGAAAGGAATCGACATTGTACTTATGCAAGAGGGTCAACCTTTGGCCTTCACCAGCAAGAAACTGTCTGAAAGGAATCTGGGCAAACCCATTTATGAAAAGGAAATGTTGGTTATTATGCATGTCGTTGATCTATGGCACCCTTATCTCTTGGGGAAACGCTTCCAAATTAAGACTGACCATCAAAGCCTCAAGTACTTTATGGAACAATGCATTTCCTCCCCGGAGAAACAAAAATAGGTGACTAATCTCTTTGGATATGATTATGATATCATTTACAAGAAGGGAAAAGACAATGTAGTGGCGGATGCACTGTCTCGAAAATATGAAGAAGAAGGATCCCTTTTTTATCTTTCCTTCATTGTACCCTATTAGCTCCAAGCTGTGCACCAGGAATGGCTTCAAGATCCCAAAAGTTTGCATCTGATCCAGCAATTGCAAACCAATGCTCCAGATCCCCCAGGGTACTCTTGGCTCCGGGATGAGCTTCGATACAAAGGCCATTTGTATTTAAGTAAACAATCAAAGCTTAAATCCACGGTACTTTCTAGCTTCATGCTACACCCACAGCGGGGCACTCAGGGTTCACCAAAACATATGACAGGGTCAAACGTTCTTTTTTCTGGGATGGTATGAAACAGGACATCTGTAATTTTGTTGTTGAATGTGAGGTGTGTCAACGCAACAAGGGAGAAATAGTCAAATCTTCGGGCACACTACAACCGCTTCTGATTCCACCTACTATTTGGAAGGATATCTCTATGGACTTTATTACCGGCTTACCCAAATCAGGGAATAAATCAGTCATAATGGTGGTTGTGGATCACCTTTCCAAGTATGCTCATTTCTGCGCTCTTCAACGCCCATTTACTACATCCACAGTGGCTAAAATTTTCATGGACCAGGTCTTCAAGCTTCATGGCATGCCGCACTCTATTATTTCTGATCGTGACCCAACTTTCACAAGCAATTTTTGGCAAGAACTGTTTAAGCTACAGGGCACCTAATTACATCTCAGCATAGCTTATCATCCCCAGACTGATGGTCAAACGGAAGTTGTCAACAAGTGTTTGGAAACATATCTAAGGTGTTTTGCCTCTGAAAAACAACATCAGTGGGCTCAATGGCTACCCCTAGCCGAATGGTGGTACAACACTTCCTACCATACAGTTACTCGCATGACTCCTTTTGAAGCGGTATATGGACAGAAGCCACCTTCAGTTCTCTCATACTTACTGGGTACCTTGAAGGTCCAAGGCGGTTGACCAAACACTTACAGTTTGAGAGGATATTCTTCGTACCCTTAAAGAGAACTTGGTCATGGCACATAATCGCATGAAGCAACAAGCAGATCAAGGTCACTCTGAACGTCAATTTGTAGAAGGGGATCAGGTCTTTCTGCAACTGCAACCATACAAGCAAACTTCCCTCAAGGCCGAGCATTTTCAAAAGCTATCGCCCAAATTTTATGGTCCTTATACAATTCTCAAGCATGTGGGACAAGTCGCATATCAGTTAGCTCTACCCAGTCAGTCGAAGCTACATCCTATTTTTCATGTTTCATGCTTAAAGAAGGTGATTGGAACTAGGTGCCAAATTCAAACCAACCTTCTAGAGTTAGTTGAAGAAGGATCCATTTGGCTATAGCCAGAAGCAGTTTTGGACCAGCGTGAGCGTCGCCTGCATCAGAGAACCATAAAGGAAGTGCTAGTCCAGTGGAAAGATACGACTCCAGTAAATGCCACTTGGGAACCAGCTAACATTCTGCAGCAGTTTCCACATCTCAAGCCTTGAGGACAAGGTTGTTTTTAAGGGGGCAGACATGTTAGGGTCCTAACCTACACATAGGTAGATCAATATATTCGGATGTAATAAAGGTCAATATTAATAAGGCCTTTCAATAAAATAGAATAAGGTGGATGTAAGAAGACCTAATAGAAGCTTCCACTTCTAGAAGGATCTTCCTCTAGATGCTTCTCTTGATAGACATATTTAGTATAAATAAGGGTCAAGGGTATGAAAACCCTAGCTTGGAGATTATTGTAATAGAGCGCTACTCGACTGGAGGTTGCCCCATCGAAGAGGCCCGTGAACATTTCTTTCTGAATCAAAGTGTTATTTATGTTGTTGTTCTTATATCATTTTTGTGTTATTGTGGAGATCATGTTGGTTATATTACTATTATTCTGCCATTTCTAGCATTTTACTTATGTTCTGCATATTTATTATATCTGGTATCTTGCATAATGTTTGAAAGAAATAGGTGCTAAAGGACAACTTTTAGCTACAATCAATAAAACCTATCTAAGGCCATAGATACCTGAAGAAATAATTTTGTTTGGAGCTTTCAAAATAGATAAGATTCAAGAATGAGCTAACTTAATCAATCAAGAAAAATAAAATTAAACATGAGACACACATAAATAATTCAATAACAACTCAACTACTAATACCAATAATATTTTACTAAATATTCTAGAAATTCAGTCAAGCATAAAGAATAATCTTAATTGTGTTCAAAATTATTTTTAGAAATACCCGACATATTATGTTGTTTGCATAATAATCCATAATACAAAGCATTCAATAAAATCACCTTGGCTCATACAGACCTTCTGAATTATGCTTTAAAATGGTTATCTGATACAATAATCGAGAATTTCTTCTACAATCCGCCTACCCCTATGCAAGAGGTCGACGCCTCTATTTATTGAACTTTTAAAGACTAAAAATAACAATTTTATAAATAAGACAAAATTGAAATGTATGAATGAAATTTGCATGTCAAGAAGACTCATGTTGACTCAGTGACTCAGTGGCTTCTTGCTCACCATCGTAGGTGGTCTGTCATGCGAATAATTCATCACACACGATTGTAAGGAAACTTATGTTGATCCATCAGAAAACTAAGGGTTTCCTTTCTTTCTTTGAAGTGTCGAGCATATTTCTCTATTTTCAAAATCATCAGCTCTAGTATATGGCTTGTCTTGACTTCAGTGACCAAATATTTCTACAAGTGTCCATGCTCTACTAGAGATATACCTTTGATGTAATCTTCATGTTTCTTGGCAACTTTCTAGAATTCTGACATAACTTCTTCAAACTACCAAAAATCCTTTGGTGACCCAAAACTTGGCAACTAGAGATTGGTCATATTTGATTGATCTTTTCCCAAGACTTGCAATAGGATGACCATAGCTCCTCTATTTGAATCTTCGACTCAGCAGCTACATTCATTTAGTATTGAGCAACTCCCTGAATCCTTGATGTGCTATCATCGGTCAGAACTTGGATGCCATGGTCTTCTTCGCCTTTGGATTTTCGTATATCCTTGATATATTCGATCTTATCTAGGGACTTAGCTCCTTTCTCGCTCCATTTGATAAATTATTTATGTGTTATAGAAAATTGTAACATTTCTTCTTGAAAGTATGCTACCGTTTGCAAAAATGTGTTTGTGTTTCTTACATGTTCATGCTTGGCATGCTCTTCTAAAATATCTCCCACAAAATTGGATACCACCTCTATGAATTCCTTGTAATAATGTACCTGATGTTTGAGGGATTCTAATTCCTTTCACATAACCTCCACTTCTATTTTCTCTCTTCTATCCCTATCAATGGTGGCATGCGAGATGACTACTCCAACAATAAGTAGCTCACTCAACTTGTCTTTTTTAGCATCAAATGGGGTTTCCTTAGACATACACATCACAACACTGTCTACACTAATTTTTGTTTCCTCTATGTCGTCTTAACAATTAATTTCCTTTTACAGTCATAGGCAATAGACTCCATGTCAGCCACCTCATCTATTGGCTTGGGAATTGGTTGATCCCCACAGAATAAAAAAAAAAAAAAAAAACCGTTCTCCAAGCTACTTTGGGTACGTAAATGTTCCATAAGTGGTTCTTTGCCTTTATCCATCATTGTTCGACAACACAACTATTCCAATAGAGGATGAACACCTTTAGTAACCACTCACACAACCAGATCAAAGATCAACATACCAATGTTTTTACATGGTAAAACCCCTGTGGGGAAACATCCATGGCCCTATCCAACGTGACCACTTGGAGATATTTATTAATGCAAAAGAAAATATTACAACGAGATTTACAAGAGAGTTTCTCACAATCGATCATCGAAAAATGACCTTCCATGCTCTTTAAATAGAGATCATGGAACAATCAAGTGTTAAGCCACGAATCAATGTAGTCGTTAAGATCGAGGAAAATATGATTCTGGATAAATAAATGTTAGGAATAGATCATGACTGTCGGATTACCTAACTCACATGGTCTCCACTTAGTGAACCTATGACATAGCGTGTGTGTTCACGAGATACTAAATAATACCCCTAATTTCACTAGATATTGAAAAATATACCCCTCAATCCTTTTTTTAAACCCCCCTCCCAATACATCTTTCCAATTAAAAAACCCCTTATTTTACCAAATGTTACTTTTTATACCCCCGATACTTATAAATTCCTTCTTACCCCACCCCCACCCCTCGATACCTACAATATATTGACCCTATTTTTCAAAATTTAAAAACCCACTTTATGAATGAATGTGATAAGATATTGGTCAACAAGGTGAATCCCCCGTAACCTAACTACAAATGCATACTAAAGAAACACACTTTTACCTAACGACACATTAGAGCAAGTTGATATTAACTAACTCCTAAGTGTTTAAATATCCTAACATCCCCCCTTAAGAACAACTTGGGATATGATTGAAGGATTTACAAAGGTGACACAATACGAGAAGGAAGGAGGCATTAGAGCCTATCCCCCCTTAATGACAACTTCGTGAACTCCTAACATAGATCAAAGTTTGGAAAATTTTGCTTTTGTAAGAGAATTTGTGAAAATGTCAGCAACTTGATCTTCTGTAGGGAAAAATAACACTTCAATAACTCGATCATGAATGAGTTTTCTGATGAAATGCATGTGTATCTAGATGTGTTTGTTGCGTTGATGTTGAATTATATCTTTGGAGAGATTTATGGCACTCTGATTGTCGCACCAAAGGGTGGTCGAATGTTGTTGTTGGAATCCAAACTATGAAAGGATTTGTCGAAGCCACAAGGCTTCTTGACTTGCATTAACCGTTGCTATGTACTTTGCTTCTGTTGAAGAAAGAGAAATAGCATGTTGTTTCTTACAAGCCCAAGTGATAGGTCTTAAACCAAGGATGAAAACATAGCCCGTAGTATACTTTCGATCATCAGAATCACTGGACCAATCTAAATACATGAAATCAACCAATTAAAGATCCCCCCCCTGATATGTAATGTATCTCAAACCGAACTTCACCCCGAACATATTGAAGTATCCTTTTAGATTATTCTAATGTCTTTTCTAGGGTGTTTGCATATACTGGGAAACAAGACCAACAAAAAGGAAATATCAGGATCAGTATGAGTCAAATATAAGAGGCTACCAACTAACTAACGATACAAAGTGGCATCAACTTTGGGAGAAGTACAAGTGGCAACAAGTTTGATTGTAGACTGGAAGGGAGAAGGGACTGGTTTATAATATTCCATGTGAAAGTGATGAAGAAGGTCACATGCATACTTAGACTGGGAAAGAAAAATTCCTTCCTTGGTTTGCAAAACTTGGACACCAAGGAAATTGTGCAAATAGCCTAAGTCTGTCATTTCAAATTTCTTCTTGAGGTTGGTTTTCACATGGTTTAAAAGTTTAGAGTCACTACTAATGAGGATAATATCATCAACATAAAGAACAAGTATTATGATATGGCTTCCTACTTTCTTGGTATAGACATTAGGGTCAGACTGGCATCTAGAAAGGTCGATGTCAAGAAGAAAGTTTTCCATTTTGGCATACCAAGTTTGAGGAGCTTGCTTAATACCATAAAGAGATTTCTTAAGGTGACAAACAAGGCTAGAGTCATTATGGACATAGCCAAGAGGTTGTTCCATGTAGATTTATTCTTGCAAATCCCCATGTAATAAGGTGGATTTAACATCCATCTGATGAACCTCCCATTTATGTTAGGTAGCGAGGGAACAAACAAAGCGGAAGGAATTCATTTTGGCTACAGGGACAAAGGTTTCATTATAGTCTATGCCTTCAAATGTAGAGAAACCTTTGGAAACTAATTGAATGTCGATGCATACTTAGTTCTATACACATGTTTGCATCTGACAAGTTTTCTTCCTTTTGGAAAAGGTACAAGATCCCAAGTATAGTTCTTCATTAAAGAGAAATACTCTTCATTCATTCTTGTATCCCAATCTTGATTACCTGAAGATTTTGAAAATATTTATAGATCATGAGTCTCTAAAACTTGAGCCAAAAGAGAAGAGGTTCGTTGGAACTGTGAACATTTATTACATTGATTTGAAGGATCTGTTAACACATAATATTGTATTATGTTTTGAGATAATTTCCCAAAATACATTGCTATAGGAGGGTTTGTGTAGTTTTGGATAGCTTGACTTCAAGTCAGATTTTCAGGGGTTTTGAGAAGGTGTTTTCATTTCTTGATGATTTCATTGTGTAGCATACATCATAAGATTTCCATCCATATCTCTTGCAACCCAAAAATCTTCTGGGAAGGCCTCCCAAAACCCTCTCAAAGACCACGTTGCATTTTTGTTGAGAGCACGTTGTGCTTCTGCAAGTTCTGAGTGACTAACTTAAAACTTGTATTATGAACAAATGGGAAGGTATTTTTGAAAACTGGAGGAGGTTTTTGTTCATCACTATAATGTCCCCATTTTGGGACATTATAACATTACAACATTTTAGAGTGTTATGCCTACCTGAGTATCCAAATAGGGGTGACAAAGAGTTCGGGAGATATTGAGGGGTTTATTTGGGCCTGAATTGTATCGTTCATCCTTAGGATACAAGTGGCATTGAACTAAAAATGGGTAAGAGCGCTTTTAAGTCATTATGATCTAAAAATAGAACAGATTAGAAGTCAACAATGAATTAGGGTTTGGGAAAGCTATAAGAGAAGGGTCAGCGACCTAATTCGTAATTATGCAGATTATGACTTGTCATTAAGGAGTGAGGTGCATCTCAAGAGAGATAGTTCAATGGATTCCAGGAGGAAGACACCAGTTGGCTGATTTTGGTGTTGAGAGACACACCCTAGTCACTGGGAAGATCACACAGGTATTCCATCATTCTTCAGCAACAATTGCGTAGGGTCCAGCAACAAGGGCATGCTTATTCAGGGTGAGGGCGCAGCTTCTGAGGAGGTTCGTTGAATTGACTCGCCCCATACATGGAGAGTTCATAGATTACCCTCCAACCCATTTTGAGAGGAAGGCAAGGTGCATCTATTACTTAGTTCCGTGTTCGATTTCGACGGTGGAATAACTAGGGTGTAGTTTTCCAGAGAGAGAGGGTTGTGTTTCCCCAGGGGGATCCATCCAGGGTCTAGACTCACCAGCAGAGGGGTCGATCAGCCACCAGGACTGAGAGCTAGAGTAGGGCGCACCATTTGTGGACAATTCTAGGCTATTTCAAGAGGTATGGTTTCCAGGGCGAACTTGTCAGGCTTCTAGCAGTTACCGTGTGAGCTGCCATAGTTCTAGCTCATCCATTGAGCCCGTGGTGCTCATCTATGATCGAGCATTATCATTTTGTTTTCTTTGTATTTCGGCTAAGATCCCTTTTTTCATCGATCTAGCCAAGCGATTCATTTTATTTAGCCACATTCAACATTCGTACTCCAAGGAGATTTCATAATATAAACTTGCAGTCTTTTGTCGCGATTATTATTTGAATGCTCATTTATTTGTTGTAAACAATTAATCCTACACACATATTAACAATGTTTCATAGACTAGCCAAGTCAGGAACATTATAGTGGTATCAGAGCTTTAGTCCTACCAGCCTGTGACTAAATTCAATGAGTTCAGCGGGTGACCCAGAAGGAAGAGAAGATGTGGGCAGACAGATATGAGAGGCTAGAGGGCACTGGTAAGACACCCATGGACCCAGAGGCAACCTTCATGTAGGTACTCAACAATTTGGTAGTCAATTAGCAGACCATGGCGCAGTCTTTGGCACAGTTGGCTGATAGATTAGCTATAGTGGACACCCCGGGCACACTAGCCCCACATGCAGCACAAGGGAACCTGGGGGAAGACAGTAAACCCCAGACACCTACTCGCACATACACATCTTCGAGTAGGATTCCCATACCATGGTTCCCTATTTTTCAGAGGGCACCACCACCAGTAGCACAACAACAGTTAGCACAGAGGTTTCCCACTCAGGCGGAAGACGTTGCAGAGTACAAGAGGGAGTATGCAACATTGGGTTGTGACTTCCATCATGAAATGACATTGGTCAAGTACTGTGGACTTAGGGGCATGAACCATCCCAGAGAACCTCAGAGAGGAGGATAGAAGCAGCAACAGGGGCATAAAATAGATTTCATCTGGAAAGTTGGTAAACTCACCATACCTTCTTTTGATGGATCGTCCAAATGCACTGCCAGAGCTGGGGTACAAAATCTCGACATGTACTACAAGCTCAACCAGATGACCAAGACAAAGGCTAGTGACTCTTGCACATTTGGGGAACAGTTGGATGGACAGGATAATAGCGCATGTCCTTCATCTTCCCCGTCAGGCAATGCTGAGGATTCAATACTTCAACATAGTGGTGACACTTGTGAGGATTCATATGTGTTGGCACTTAGACATGATGAGATTAGAAGGTTGGATGACCTACCTATGGGTGTATACATGGCTTCCAGGAAGTCATGTATGGAGGATGATGAGCTTCATATGAGGAGCGAGCCACAATTTTCATCTTCTCAATCACCTATGCTAGCCATGACACATGAGGATATCAATGGCATTCCTGATATGGTAGAGGAGCCTTGTGTGGGGATTGTACACAAGGAACATAGGGATCTGCAGACCCAGGAGGAGAGCTATGGCTTGGATATAGTTGACCTTACGCATACCTATCCATATGAGGAGAGTGAGTCACCACTCTTGGAGATTCCATTGATGGACCAGGTTCTGGAGACCGACAGCTCATTGGGACACTTACTCCCAGGATCGATCTACAGTGATGACGATGCACTTCTTATTGGTCGAGATGACCATAGCACGTTTCTAGACACATCGGTATGGGATCCAGGCATAGATGATATTATTAGGGTGAGTGAATAGGAGGATACAGCAACCCATATAGGATATGGTGCGATTTAGATAGGGGTTGCAGTTGGTGATGGCATGCAGTGGCAGACAAGAGGACTCAGTAGCACAAGGGACATTGGGTAGTTCAGTGCCTTATATGTTGAGGAGTGTGTTGTTTGGGATTCCATTGTTGACACTAGCACTGAGAGGCATGAGGTAGCACCTCAGCAGGATTGTGACCAGGAGTCACGACACTTGGTCGGACAGTTGAGAGTCAGTGAGGACATGAGCATGGTAGCCACTAGATGCATTGATGATACACATGCATTGGTGGCAGATTATTATCGGATGGCATCGATGGCACATGATAGTTCAAATGGGGTATTTTCGATGGATGAATTTCATACTCTCAGGGAAAGAGTAACTATGATGAGGGTCGACTACCAGTAGTTGTTGATGGACAGAGATTACCTATTGGAGTTTGTCGAGATGTATCACAGGGACCTGAGGGAGAAAGAGTTGGAGGTGAACCGACTCACTCAGGAGTTGGTGAGCACACAAGGATTATTGGAAGGCACACAGACAACCCTTCAAGAATCAGAGCTCAAATTAGATGAGCTCCTTGAGGAGACTAGTCAGAGATACAGTATATCTATCTCGACAGAGAGTCAGATATGTTCCTCAGCTACATTATCAGAGGATGTCCATAGGTCACAGGGACCACCCTTCATGAGGGGTGTTGAGACAATAGGGCACACACATACACATGAGGATTCTAGAGTCAGGGGTAGTTATGAGGACACTTCCATTTATGTTACAGGATTGGTTGACCTTCATGTAGAGGATGACCCCGTAGTACACCCAAGATCCATGATGTTGCAGGTGTATACAGGAGATCACATGAGTATGCAGGGGCATACAGTGATGAGTGGTAGTTCACAAAGTCATACAGAGAGGTACAGTGGGATTCATGGGGGTGCATGTGATTGTAGAGAGGAGACACACTTAGTGGAGCATGGATATTCCTCCCCCTTGTAGCAACACAGTTCTGGGAGATCACCTTAATAGTAGCAGTAGTTATCTGAGTAATGATGGAGGGAGAGTGATTGATCAGTAGTTTTTGGAGTTATATACTATCGTATCTGATAGTTGGAGTTCAGAGGATTATTCACCATGGGTGCTAGTGGATGAGTTTTTTGTCCAATCCTGGGGATTGACCAAAGAATATGATACTTTCCAATCCTATAGTTGGTTATGGATGTTTCTGTTAGATTTTCCCGATACTTTCATCATTGACAACAACACAGGGGGATATAGACAGTGGTAGGGGACATGGATAGTTGGTAGGCCAAGACCACATGACAGGAGTGTCTTTATTGCATACAGCAGGATAGGGGTGGATCATCAAAAATAGACAATTGAGACCTTGGGTGTGATGGTGAGCATCTTAGGCTGTGGGATAACAGATATCTCAGAGGGTGACACTAATTCAAATTCTCATTGGGATGAGGATGGAGCACTTCCGACAGTTATCAGTATGATACATGAGTAGTTAGTGAGGATCGGGAGTGATGAACTTCCAACTTTGCCATGGGATCCGGGAGTCCATTTGGTTAGTGGGTTGTTTCATCTTATGATTGCCCAGGTTGTGCCAGAGAGCAACATACTCACTCTTGGATGGTTTTGAGAGGGCTTGCAGGGACGTGTTCTATGAGGTGAGATAGGTTCTCCCTATTGATACTTATGATCGAGTATGGAGGTTTTTGGGCAGATGATGATTCCACAGAGATACCTTTATAGTTTCAGCTTCTTAACAGCAGGCCCAGTTTTCAAAGGTATTTCAGCGTGAGGATCCAGGAGCGGGGGATCCAATATGTATATTTTGAGCAGAAAGTCATGATCACAGTAGTGTCGCATTGATTTGATGGTCCCTATCAGAGGCTAGCATGGGACCCCGGGATTACAGGGCTGGGCATTTCATTGACTGAGGGAGATGAGTGGATCTTTACAGGTGGGAAGTCACTTTGACTTTCCAGTGAGCTTCAGTATTGGGGGGAGCACGTCACTTGTTGGTGATTCGTTGAGGTCTTTTACTACCTCACTATGGTAGCAACATGTCCAGTTGGTGGAGGTCGTGTTGTGGTTGATACGGTCTTGGAGGAGAGATTCATTTCAGGTCGAGACCGTGTGTTATTTGCAGGGTATTGATATGTTAAAGGACTATATTTCACGAGGCCTTGTAGTTCACATTATGATATGGGATCCGGGGATTGGAGTGTTTGATAGTTAAACTTTTGATGGAGTTGAGTGTCGAGTAGAGTGGTTACTCGGAGAGTTGGTTGAGATTCTTTGGCCGTTGATCGTTCTCCTCACTGGGAGTATGTGGGTGTCATGCGTGGTGAGCCCTTGGAGAGGCCACATCTTGAGGGGATTCTACCTTGTGTCACATGGGTGGATATGGGACCCCGGTATCATATGTAGTTGGATTCAGTTATTGCTTGAGGACAAGCAATATTCTGGTAGGGAGGACTGTAATGTCCCCATTTTGGGACATTATAAAATTACAAAATTTCAGAGTGTTATGCCTACCTGAGTAGCCAAATAGGGGTGATAGAGAGTTCGGGATATATTGAGAGGTTTATTTGGGCCCGACTTGTATCGTTCATCCTCAAGATACAAGTGACATTGAGCTAAAAATGGGTAAGAGCGCTTTTAAGCCATTATGAGCTAAAAATAGAACAGATTAGAAGTCAACAGTGAATTAGGGTTTCAGCAATGAATTAGGGTTTGGGAAAGCTATAAGAGAAGGGTTAGTGACCTAATTTGGCATTATGCAAATTATGACTTGTCATTAAGGAGTGAGGCACATATTAAGAGAGATAGTTCAGTGGATTCTATGAGGAATACACCAATTGGTTGATTTCGGTATTGAGAGACACACCCTAGTCACCGGGAAGATGACACAGGTCTTCCATCATTCTTCAGCAGCAAGGGTACGCTTATTTAGGGTGATGGAATAGCTTATGAGGAGGTTCAGTGAATCGACTCGCCCCATACATGGAGAGTTTAGAGATTCCCCTCTTACCCATTTCGAGAGGAAGGCAAGGCACATTTGTTGCCTGGTTCTTCATTCAATTCCGACAGTGGAATCACTAGGGCGCAGTTTTCCAGAGAGAGAGGGTCGATTTTCCCCAGGGGGATCCATCCGGGGTCCAGAACCACCATCAAAGGGGTCAATCAGCCACCAGGATTGAGATCTAGAGCAAGGTGCACCATTTGTGGATAGTTCCAGGCCATTTCGAGAGTTATAGTTGCCAGGGCAAACTTGCAGGGCTTCTAGCAGTTACCATGCGAGTTGCCATAGTTCCATCTCATCCATTGAACCCGCAGTGCTCATCTATGATCGAGCATTATCATTTTGTTTTCTTTGTATTCCGACTAAGATCCCTTTTGTCATCGATCTAGCCGAGCGATTCATTTTATTTAGCCGCATTCGGCATTTGTACTCCAAGGAGATTTCATAATATAAAATTGCAGTCTTTTGTCGCCATTATTATTTGAATGCTCATTTATCTATTGTAAACAATTAATCCTACACACATATTAACAGCGTTTTCTGGACTAGCCAATTCAGGAACATTACAATCACATACCAAATAACAAAAACCTCCCTTAGTTTTTCAAAAACAATTATGGTTAGAGAGATATTAGACATAGAAAAGGCGTTACATAATCACTTGGCCAGACACACAAGTGGCGCTACGAAATGTGCAGAACTATTTTACAGTGGTGCTACAAAATCTGGAGGTGTGCTACAAAATCTTTGGGCGCTGTGAAAAATAAGTCAAAGGACATGTCTATTAGACATAGAAAAGGCGCTACATAATCACCTAGCCAGACACACAAGTGGCGCTATGAAATGTGCAGAACTATTTTACAGTGGTGCTACAAAATATGGAGGTGCGCTACGAAATCTTTGGGCGCTGCGAAAAATAAGTCAAAGTACATGTCGCATCATTCAAGAGAACATAGATAGAATTCAAACTCATTTTCAACATTTCAAGGAAGGAAATTATAGGTGGCAAAGTATTCTCAATGAACTGATTCGACAACCAAACATATTCAAATCACTTCCAGATTTCAAGTCGACAGTTGTATTTTTTCCATCTTTCCAGGAAAAATATCACAACGAGCTCCAGATTTATTGCATCTTAACCAAAACAGAATTCTATTTTTAGATATTAGTTCTCGAGTGCTAGAGGGAGTTGGATTAGTTTTATTGATATATAAACATTTATGTTATTAGAAAGAAGAGGGGGGCAGTATTTAGAGACCGAGTTTTCACTTAAGAGACCCGAGAAGTAATGGAAAGTTCAAGGAGGCTTATCAGAGAGTTTTAAGAGGGAACTTTTCCTGTGATCATTGTAACCTTGAGGGGATTCTATTTTTGTAAACATTTCTGTTATTGAAGGTTCATGATATTTGTGTTATCAGATTGTATTTTGTGTGTTCTTTTCCAATTTGTCTTCTTACTTGAATGAATTGTACACCTTGAGGATCATGGTTGCCTTTGATTAATGGATTCTTGAGCATCCGAGGATCTGATGTATTTTTCCTATTAGTCATTGTTTACATTCAAGTACCTTGAATTCATTTATGCAGAGAGGATCTATGCCTTATGGATGTTATTCTTTGTGTTATATTTTCTTCCTCTATTCAATAAACCTTTTATCTGATATGTAGATTGATTGCATTTAATGAGAAGGGTGTTTGCTTCACTCCATATCCCAAAGCTCCATCATTGATTTACAGTAGCTATTGTCTTTTCCTTTACTTGTTTTCTTCTTCTTGCCCCAGTATAAACCCAATCAAGTATTTTTATTTCTATGTTACCAAGCTTACTCTCATTTGTAGTCTTGGAGTGACCCTTGGAGTGATAACATTTTTGGCGTCGTTGTCGGGGACGGAAGTGAAGATATCTTCCCTGGGAGAACGAAAATGAAGAGATATAGCTTTGTATGGTGAAGTGAAGCTAGACACTTTAGACTACTTATCCTTCACCATGGAGACTCCACAGTTCATAAATTCGTAGGTGACTCCACTGGTTGAAGATCCAGACTGGCATTAGATGATCGGATGGAAGCCATTGTGGCTGCAAGGTTTTCTCCTTTCAAGTTTGATGATATTCCTGGTTTGCCTAATATTGTTCCTGCTATAGATGTGTGGGGAGATGACCTTCCATGGTTCAGAGAGAAGGATGAAGACAATCATGCTCATCATGTAATCAAATTTCATCAATACATGGACCAGTTGAGTATACATCATGAAGATATATTGATGAAATGTTCATGTATTCATTGGAAGGCTATGTAAGGCAATGGTATAAAACACTCCTTGCTTCTAGTATTTCCTCTTTGAAGGACTTTCATGATGTTTTTTATTCTCATTGCAAGATTATTTATCCATCTGAAAGACTTTTTGAGAATTATTATGAGGGGTATGCATCATATATTCAGGATTTAACAAGTGATTCCTCTAGCAGTGAATATGAAAGGGATGCTTGCAATGAGCAGGACTTAGATGATGAGTTTGATGATTCTTTTCCTAAATTTGAAGAACATATCATCATTCATGTCAAAAACTAGGTCCCCTAGAGAAAGATCAGGATGGACAGATCACCATTTCCCTATCTCCTCCTTTTATCGATTCTTTATGTCAAGAGGTCATGTTAGGTTCATAGTTATTTCATCATGAGGATAGTGTTGCAACTCGTCATGACCGAATTCATAGCTTACCAGTTGTTTTAGTAATACCTCCTATTGTTAATGAACCAGTGTGCCATGATTTGCCAAGTTTTGATGACTATGAGGATGTTTTCCCTGAACAACTAGTTGTCCCAGCTATTGTACTAAGCCCCTCAGCCATTAATAGTCAAATGGTCATTGATTCTCCTTTGTATGGTGATTATGAAGATGATTTCTCTGAACAGTCAATTGAAGACCTTATATTAGAGAAGTACCCTTTCCATCAAAGAAACAATAGCTTGTTTCAGCCCTCATGTCATATTTTTGTTGCTAAAAAAGAAGAAAAAGATGATAATCTAAGTTTGGAAGGTGAAAAACTGAGAAATTGGGACCACAATCCAAGCTATGATGAATATCCCTCACAATCAGAAGATAAGACAGAAGAATGTAGTTTCCCAAGAAATTATTGTGATGAACTTCCCTATCAGTCCCCTATTTCTCTTGAAGACATAAGCTCAGTTTCATTAAGCAACAAAGATCAAATGTCATGTGAGCAGATGGGAGAGGTTGAAATTAAAGAAAGTCAAGCATCCCTAAGTCTTTTTCCTAATACACCTCATGACCAGGAGTGGACCAAGGCCATATGCATTGAAAATAAATTAGAGAAACCAACATGCAGGATCCTTTTGATTAACGCACCCGAAAGCAATGATCAAATCAGAGTCTGTTGTTTTGAGAATGAATCAGAAAATCGGCAAGCTATGCAACAACCAAGCACAATGGAGGAAGGACCTTATGCAGTACTTTTTCCTTTTTACACAAATAAATATCACAGGGGAAAGTATTGATTATGTTTTCCAGGATCCATTTGCAGCATGTCTGTAAGCAGTAAGTGAGCCTTGCTCACTGATTTCTTCAATGGAAAGTGTATTGCCAAATGTTTCTTTGACGTGCCTTTAAGTAGGAATTATCTCTGATGCTTAAGGAACCACATTTTAAAGCTTCAAACAATTGACAAAATGATGAAATTGATTCACTGGTTGTTTCATGTAACTTGAATGCTTCATTTTCCCAATAATTAGAGTAGGTGTGTGCAATAAGCTTGTTGGGCAAGCATCATTTTTAGCATTTTTGTCAGTTTCAGTTTTAGATTTGCAGCGTGTGTTTTTCAGCTTCAGTTTTCAATTTGCATTTGGTTTCAGTTCAAGGTCACATGTCAGAGCAGGTTGCAGAGGTTAAAGGTTGGTAGAAACCCATGGATAAGACACTGGAACTGCATGTTCTTGGAGCCTCACAAGGAGGTCTCCATCCCCTGTGGAGCCAGATGTTAACACATAAGATTGTATTATGTTTTGAGAAATTTCCCAAAATACATTGCTATAGGAGGGTTCTTGTACTTTTGGACAACTTGAAGTCAAGCTATCCAAAACTACAGGAATCCTCCTATAGCAATTTATTTTGGGAAATTATCTCAAAACATAATACAATCTTATGTGTTAACATCTGGCTCCACAGGGGATGGAGACCTCCCTGTGAGGCTCCAAGAACATGCAGTTTCAATGTCTTATCCATGGGCTGCTACCAACCTTTGACCTCTGCAACTTGCTCTGACCTGTGACCTTCAACTGAAACCAAATGCAAATTGAAAACTGAAGTTGAAAAACACACACTGCAAATCTAAAACCGAAACTGACAAAAATGTTGAAAACAATGCTTTCCCAACAAGCTTATTGCACACATCTACTCTAATTACATGGAAAATGAAGCATTCAAGCTACATGAAACAACCAGTGAAGCCATTTCATCATTTTGTCAATTGTTTGAAGCTTTAAAATGTGCTTCCTTAAGCACCAGAGATAATGCCTACTTAAAGGCACGTTAAAGAAACATTTGGCAATACACTTTCCATTGAATAAATCAATGAGCCTAGGCTCACTTACTGCTTGCAGACAGGCTGCAAATGGATCTTGAAAAACATAATCAATACTTGCCCCTGCGATATTGCTTTGTGTAAAAAGGAAAAGTACTTCATAAGGTCCTTCCTCCACTATACTTGGTTGTTGCATTGCTTGCTAATTTTTTGATTCATTCTCAAAACAACATACTCTGATTTGATCATTGTTTTCGGGTGTGTTAATCAAAAGGCTCATGCATGTTGGTTTCTCTAATTCATTTTCAATGCATATGGCCTTGGTCCACTCCTTGTCATGAGGTGTATTAGGAAAAATACTTTGGGATGCTTGACTTTCTTTAATTTCAACCTCTCCCATCTCCTCACGTGACATTTGATCTTGGTTGCTTGATGAAACTGAGCTTGTGTCTTCAAGCGAAATAGGGGACTGATAGGGTAGTTCATCACAATAAGAATTTCTTTGGAAACTACATTCTTATGTCTTATCTTCTGATTGTGAGGGATATTCATCATAGCTTGGATTATGGTCCCAATTTCTCAGTTTTTCACCTTCCAAACTTAGATTATCATATTTTTCTTCTTTTTCAGCAACAAAAATATGACATGAGGGATGAAACAAGCTATTGTTTCTTTGATCGAAAGGGTACTTCTATGATATAAGGTCTTCAACTGACTATTTAGATAAATCATCTTCATAATCATCATACAAAGGAGAATCAATGACCATTTGACTATTAATGGTTGAGGGGCTTAGCACAATAGCTGGGGCAGCTAGTTGTTCAGGTAAAACATCCTCATAGTCATCAAAACTTGGTAAATCATGGCACACTAGTTCATTAACAATAGGAGGGATTACTACAACAACTGGTAAGCTATGAATTCGGTCATGACGAGTTGCAATACTATCCTCATGATGAAATAACTTGGAACCTAAGATGACCTCTTGACTTAAAGAATCAAGAAAAGGAGGAGATAGGGAAATGATGGACTGTCCATCCTGATCTTTCTCTTGGGGACTGTTGGCAGCCATATTAATCTCTATCTTTTTTACAAGCTGCCCACACAGGGTTTTTAAACCTTCATCAATCGTCGCAACTGTTTAAATGACATCATCATTCTTTTCTTTTTGCATGTCTGCTTCTCGTTTTCATTTTCACGACTGCAAGCGTGAAAACCCACAGTTAGAATTCATGTTGATTACGTCAAAGGATTAATGATCATTTGGTTCATCATGAACCTACTTGAACCTGGTTACCACTCCTTGGTCTCAAACACACCTTGATTTCATATGTACCAAACCACCACTCACTTTGCATTTGACATATTGGTGTCTTTGATGAAATCGTTGATGCAATGGCTATTTGACATATTGGTGTCTTTGATGTAATCGTTGATGCAATATTCGACATATTGGTGTTTCTTTTAAATCGTGCAAATGCCATTGTTTATTTAACATTCGAATCGATTTTTGGTTATGTATTTCATGGTTTTCAATGGTTATGTGATAATTCATTTGACATGTTGTTTACAATGTTTTTGATATACATTGTTGTGATTTGAATGAAACATTTTACCAAGGCGTCGTCGATTGTACAGCCCGACATGATATTTTTGCATGGTCCCAATTTACTCCACCACCCTCGCACGCATAAGCATTAACGCTCCGTCTTGCATTTCGGGATGCCTTTGCTTGTTTTGGGGAAGCTGCAGGAAAATGGTTATGTGTCTACCCTGTCAAACCCCCTCGTTGATTACCTTATTGATCTTGTGTTATTTTCTATGGCTCCTGTAGTGCGAATCGAGCCCAACGGTGTCCAAACTTTGTTGTTGTTTGATAACACCCAAGAGGACCTAGAGAGGAATGGTTGGAGGTTTTTTATTGAGAATTTCGAGGGTTTCAACCTCGTAGTCGCTCAACAATTTGCACTTACATTCGATGGATGCAGGGCCAAAGTTGGGGACATCCAACTCGAATTGAATGAGGATTTCCTTAGCTCAGCCACTGGTCTGCCAGCCAAAGGGCAGAAATGGTTTAAAAATTTGAAGGTTGATGAAGTACCATGGCCACTGTTGTTTACCTCAAGGAAAATCAACAGTTGCGACAAAGGTATGTCAGGTACAGCTCTTAAGTCTAGGTGGCATGATTTGTTGGCCATTATCAAGCAATTCATTACATGCGAGGGTAGATACGGTTTAGTTTTCCTATACCACCTCCGACTGCTCATGAGTTTCATAGATTTTCCTTTAAATATGCCACATTTCCTCCTTCAGAGTTTGTATAAAATGGCTAAACGTTTCAAGAGGGAGAAATCTGACTCCAACCTCTTCCACCACTGTTTAATTAAAATTATTATAGTTCATCATTTGAGGTTGAGTGGCGACTGTTGGGAAGCTTTCTTGTTGAGGAATGGCTTTGCCAGTCCTGAAATTGGACAAGTTGACAAAACCGTGGTCACAGAAACCCTTGTCGGGCCTGTCGTGCCCCTTCCTACACTCTTATCCTCTCTTGAACCCTCGACCTACCTGAACCCTACCCAAACCGACACCCTGCCTGATTCATGCCTAAAAGATGGTGGTAAGCCTGTTAAAAGGTCTGCAAGGAAAAAGGGTAAGGGTAACAATGATGTCAATTACAAAATTAAAAAGGTTGCGCTCTAGGTATCAAGGTGTGCTCGCAATAAACCTAAACAAAACACAGACCAACAGCCAATTATGTTGAGTGAAGATTCTGATTCCGAAATCGAGCGGTTTCTAACCTAGGAGTATCCATACTCACACGGCCTTTGTTCAGTCAATCCCTATGACTATGTGACGAACCTCCCGCCATGCCTTAGAAATGACCCCAAATTCCCCAGGATCAAACTCGACAGTGGAACTGCTGGTAAATTAAGAGATTCTTCACCTGTAATTACACGGCCTGATCAACCACAGTGCAATGAATGCAAGTCGTGGCTCGACCGATATTATACAGATGTCCCTCTGCTCCAATATCGAATCAATTCCTTGGAGGACTGAGTAAATGTGATAACCAAATAAAACGACAGGTTGCTAGCTAATGATAAAAGGCAGAAGACCATGGGCTCAGTTGTTTTCAAAAATGTAGAGGCGGCCACTGCCATTGTTAATTCAAAAATAGCTTGATCGAATCGAATCCCTGAAACTGAGGTATGGTATTTCAAGAATGATTTTAAAATGATTTTGTTTTCTTTGAATTAGCATAAAGGATTTGTTTTCTCAATCGCATATATTTTTGTTATGATTGAATTGATACAATACAATTTTGTTTGTAAATAATAGCTAGCTACAGAATCGTGAGATTCTGTAGCTAGTTATGAAAATTTGAATTGTTTTGATTTTACAACTAAAATACAATCTGAAAAACATGTATCCTTGTGCATTGACAGGTACACATGAATTTTAAAGGAGATTGGATCGACTGTGGCATTTTTTAACATGCTTTTTCTTTACATACTTTTGGATTAGGCTGTTAGTCTTAGATAGAAATAGGAATTTGGGAGATTGTTCCCATAATTTTTGCAACAACTTTGATAATTTCCACAATGAATGTTTTCATCCTGTGGCCTTTATATATGTATTATTTTTGTAAACAAAAACCATCGCTGCTTGGGAGCAGAGACTATGGATTGGTGATTATTCAGACTCGAATGAAAGTAGATGTGTGTACAGCTTTAGCTTCAATATATCATACTTTTGTTCAATTTTTTGTTAATTTCAATTTGTAATCAAATTTTTGACTACTTTAGATATCATAATTTGTTACAGTTTGATGTGATGGGATTTAAATAGTGTCCATATTTGATGTCTCTCATTTTACATACAGCAATTATCCTGTTTCAATTTAATGAACATAAGGTTAATCTTCTTGGTTAAATGAGCAGTTATATACAAATCTTTGCAGTGAGATTTATCTTAATGTAATCATTTGTAAATTATAAAATTGTTGTTGCTACATCCTTTACATGTTCTGTCGTTAGCATTCGAAAGCGTGTTTGCTTCGTGTTTACGCGAAGTATTGGAAAATCTGGTGCGGGTTGGCCTCATCAAACAATAAACGCAGATGCTATGCACAGGACGAGTAGGAGATGATAATTTCAGGTCAGTTTGCTATTTTACTTTAATAGTTTAATTAATATAAGAATTCTTTGTAGTTCAGATACACAGTACAGATTGTTATTTTTATTGCTGAGTTAGATAGCTATCATTTCATTTCTTTTTCATAAAAGTTATAAAAATCAAAAAATACTAGCTTCGTTGTCATAAGTCAATTCATATATGATTTTGCAGATTTTGATTAAAATTTGGATTTTGTGAATACTGTACATATAATAGAGATTTAAATATATCAATACACTGTATAAGTAGGATTACTATTTTATTAATATTAATTAGCGAACTGTGAATATATATTAGACTTGTATATAGTTGCAGCAGTTGTTTTTTTTTTTACTTAGTTAGTTTCTTTAGTTTATTTTTTTACTTTCCTAGGACTTAGATCGGCCAACGGAGCCGCTAAATCCATCGGAGTGGATTAATCCAAACGGCTTGGGTTATTTAGACAACCCTAGACCGGATTCACTCCTCCAGTTGACGAGCGGTCAATTTCGTCTGTCAACAGGGACCTAGCTTTTGACATTAATTATGCATATGTTCTTAAAATTTGGGAAAAGCATCATGAAACTCATCATCTAAGTCTTGCTCACTGCAATCATCCCCTTCATCTGCACTACTAGAGGAATCACTTGTTGAATCCTGAATATATGATGCATACCCCTCACAAAAATTCTCAAAAAGTCTTTCAGCTGGATAAATAATCTTTCAATGAGAATAAAACACATCATGAAATTCCTTCAAAGAGTCACTCCCAGACTGCAAATGAGAGTAAGATTGGTAACATAGAAATAAAATGACTTTATTGGGTTTATACTGGAGCAAGAAGAAGAAAACAAGGAAAGGAAAAGATAGTAGCTACTCTAAATCAATGATGGACCGTTGAGTTATGGAGTCATTCAAACACCCTGCTCATTAAATGCAATTAATCTACATATCAGATAAAAGGTTTATTGAATAGAGGAAGAAACGATAACACAAAGAATAACATCCATAAGGCAGATATCCTCTCTGCATAAATGAATTCAAGGTACTTGAATGCAACAGTGACTAATAGGAAAGATACATCAGATCCTTGGATGCTCAAGAATCCATTAATCAAAGGCAACCATGATCCTCAAGGTGTACAATTCATTCAAGTAAGAAGACAAATTGGAAAAGAACACAGGGAATACAATATGATAACACAGATATCATGAACCTTCAATAACAGAAATGTTTACAAAAACATAAGCCCCTCAGGGTTACAATGATCATGGGAAAAGTTCCCTCTTAAAACTCTCTGATAAGCCTCCTTAACTTTCCAATACCTCTCGGGTATCTTAAGTGAAAACTCGGTCTCTAAAGATTGTCCCCCTCTTCTTTCTAATAACATAAATGTGTATATATCAATAAAACTAATCCAACTCCCTCTAGCACTCGAGAACTAATATATAAAAATAGAATTTTGTTTTGGTTAAGTTGCAAGAAATATGGATCTCGTTGTGATCTCTTGCCTAGAAATATGGAAAAAATACAACTGTCAACTTGAAATATGGAAGTGATTTGAATATAGTTGGTTGTCGAATCAGTGCATTGAGAATACTTTGCCACATGTAATTTCCTTCCTTGAAATGTTGAAAATGAGTTTGAATTCTATCCATGTTCTCTTGAATGATGCCACATGTCCTTTGAATGTTTTTTCGCAACACCCGAAGATTTCATAGCCCACCTCTAGATTTCATAGCGCCACTATAAATTAGTTCTACACATTTCGTAGCGCCACTTGTGTGTCTGGCCAAGTGATTTTGTAGTGCCTTTTCTATGTCTGATATCTATCTAACCATAACACTTTTTGAAAACTTGAGGGAGGTTTTTTTTATTTGGTATATTATGAACAAAAACCTCCTCCAGTTTTCAAAAATACCTTCCCATTTGTTCATAATACAAGTTTTAAATTAGTCACTCAAAACTTGCAGAAGCGCAATGTGCTCTCAGCAGAAACGCAACATGGTCTTTGAGAGGGTTTTGGGATGCCTTCCCATAATATTTTTGGGTTGCAAGAGATATGGATGGAAATATTATGATGTATGCTACACAATGGAATCATCAAGAACTACAAATGACTTCTCAAAATCCCTGAAAAACTGACTTGAAGTCAAGTTGTCCAAAAGTACAGGAACTCTCCTATAGCAATGTATTTTGGGAAATTATCTCAAAACATAATACAATCTTATGTGTTAAAAGGATCATCGACAATATCGTCAATTACTTCTTGAGTTGAACTGACCCATATGGGAAGTTGTGGTGCAAGTGCAAGTTCATGTTCAATGGACTCATCTGGAGGAAGGTGAGTGGGTTGAGGTGGATTTTCATCCTCACTGTCATTATCTTAAGAAGAAGAAACCACAATAGGAACATAAGATGGAACAAACACCGAAGATGAATCGTAGGCCAAATAAGGCACAAATTTTGAATCATGCTCACAAACCAAGGTATTTTCATCAAATTGAATACCTATTTTAATAATAATTTCATTAGAATAAGGTTGAAGAAGTCTATATCCTTTGGCATCTTCAAAATATCCAATAAAAATACACTTCTCACTTTTAGACTATAAATCTTTTCTTTTCTCATCGGGAATGTGAGCCCATGCTACACTACCAAATACATGGAAGTGGCTTGCGTTTGGCTTAATTTTATTCCATTCTTCTTCTAGTGTTATATTTTTTAGAGGCTTTGTGGGAGTGCGATTTACTAAGTAATTTGCACAGTTAATGGCTTCTGCCCTATAATTAAGACTTAATCCCTTATATTATCCATTTCTTTTAATGTGTGATTATTTCTCTCAACAACACCATTTTGTTGTGGTGTATGTGGAACAGTGTGTTTCATTTGGATTCCCTAAGCAGTGCAATAACTTGTAAAATTGTTGTTCACATATTCGTCTCCATTATCTATTCTTAACCTTTGAAGTCGATGCCCATATTTTTTTTCTACAAGGGCCTTGTGGGTCAAACACTTCACTCTTAAGTTATAAGAAGCAAACCCAAGTGTGTTTGGAGAAGTCATCACTGAAATTTAAGAAATACTTGCACCCAGAAAAAGAAGGAGAATAAAGTTGACCACACAAGTCACTTTGAACAAGTTACAAAGGGGTTGAGACGTGCCAACAGGCATGTTTGTCAAAATTGTCCCGATGATGTTTGTTTAGAACACAACTGGCACAAACACCATCTTTGCAAGAAACAAGAGGAAGACCAGTCACCATCTGTTGATTACATAGTTGTTGCAATGAGTGATAGTTTAGATGACCAAACCACTTGTGCCAAAATTTTCTCAAGCCATCGCTATGAGCAACAAAAATTGTTGGAAAAGATGATGACCCTAAGCTATCAAACTTATACAACCTAGTAATATCATTAGCAATTCCAGTTGTGAGAACATGCTTATGATCTTTTAAATCCTTGATTACAACTTGAGAAACTAGAAGCAAGGAGTGCATGTCCATGAGAAAAATAAGAAGAATCAATATTGATGCTCTCCTTCTTCATCGTTGCTTTTAAGGCTTCCATATTTTTAAAACATTTAGACTCCACGTGACCATATTTCCCACAAAAGTTGCAATGTCTATCTGTATTCTTACTTTTTCATTTTGCTCCTTTGTCATCGTTAGGAGCAAAAGTTGGTTGAGAGGGTTTGGGACCCTTGTTTTTTTTTTGTTGTTGTGGCAATGATGTTGCTTCTTGGGATTCTTGGATTTATCTTTCTAATGAGCCACTAAGGATTTTTTGGACGTACATGTAGTGCTAGTCACTCCAAGTTGCACAAGTTTATCTTGCTCTCTAATCAAATCATCACAAAAAGACTCAAGGGAGGGATTTCGGTAAGCACTCCCTAGAGATTCTCTGGTGGCATAAAAGGTAGATACAAACACAAAATATGCACTACCAAGCTTAGAAAGAATAATATAGATGCATCGGCCTTCCTTCATATCTATTTTGCAGTCTATACTTAGATAAATAATCTTCAATGCAAGGAAAATCATTGAGACTTAAATTAATTAATTAATTTTGTATCTGGTGGGCTCAATTAATATTATGTTTACTAGACATAGCTTCAAGCTTTTCCCAAGCTTTATATGGGCCATCAATTCTTTGAAGGTGAAACCTTAAATCAGGAGATATGGACATTCCAATTAGTCCACGTTTTTCATCATTATTATTAGCTCGTTTGACTTTCTTTTCATCATCAGTGGGTTCTTGTTCCTTTCCCAAGTTAATATGGTACTTCACTTCTTAACACATCCTCCATATGGGATTTCCATGAGAAGTAGTTGGTACTGGTAAGAAAAATATCACTAGGAGAATCCATATTAAATATGCAAAGAATATGGATTTAAAGGTTGAAACTGATGGTCTAGATGGAAAGTTCTTGAAAAAAATGTCGTTTAAAAAAATGGCACTGAAAACGGACTTCGAATGTGCCCTTTTGAAAAAAGGCATAAAAGGTAACCAAAGAGCCATGTGGCAAGTACAAGTTGGTCCACGAGGTGATACCCCTCATTCTAATAACCTCACTTTTACAAATAAGTTGCATATGAAGTGACCCACTTTTATAGAATAAGCAGGAATCACTTTTTCAATGAACTTTTACAATGAATTTACTTTGTAAATTAAAATTTCGTGAAAAAAGTAACTAAAAAGGAAATATTAAAGATACTTTACAGTGATTCACTTTTATAATATAAGTGAAATACACTTTACAATGAATGCATGAAGTTTTTCAAAAAGTAACAAAAAAGAGACTTGAACTCAAGACCTCTTACTAAATAAGGCAACTTTTAACCAAGTGAGCTAGTGCAAAAAATATTATAATCTCAAGAAGGAGGATTGTTGTTGTTGATGATGAAGACGACCTTGGATTGCATGCTAAAAAAAATTATTTTCATGTGTTCACACAGATTAAAAAAAAAAAAAAAAAAACATTTCTCGATGGCAAAAAGGGTTAGATATCGGTTAGATTACCCAGAAAATGCAAGTTTTCCCTCTGTTTCTGATTTAGTGAGATAACACAGAGCGCACAACAAAGAGCATACACAAACAAGAAAACTCGTTCCCCTGTGTTTCTGATTTGATGAGATCGCACTAAGTGCAAGGACAATAGCATGTGCAAATCGAAAAGAGTAGCAACCTAGAAATAAAAAATAGAAAACCAAAATATTATCTTTGTAAAAATTTAAAAGGGCGTATTCAAGCTTTATACCTCGGGATTTGACTAAGATGGTCGTATCTTGGGAAAACATAAACCTTTTCAAGTGAAACAAAAAACATTTCTATCTTAAAGAACTGCTCCAGACACAATGGAATAGTGCTCTTGGCTCAAAAATGTATGAAAATGGCATAAACCAGAGATGTGATAGCATGACTTCAAGATCTCGATCTACAATGGGAGTGGATCTTCAAATGCTCTCTAATACCATTCTCGACAACAAAAGTATTTCAATAGAGGATGAAAACCTTCAATAACCACTCACACAACTAGATCAACACATCGATGCTTTTACGTGGTAAAATCCTCATGGGGAAACATCCACGGACTGAGCCAATGTGGCCACTTGGAACAATTTATTAATGCAAAAGAAAATATTACAAAGATATTTACAAGAAATTTTCTCACAATAGATCATCGACAAATGACCCTCCATCCTCTTTAAATAGATATTATGGAAAAATCGGGTGTTAAGCCACAGATCAATCTACTCGTTAAGAGCGAGGAGAAAATGAGTCGTTGGATTACCTAACTACAAATGCATACTAATGCATACTAAAAAACGCACTAAGAAACACATGTTTACTTAACGACACATTATACCAAGTTGATATTAACTAACTCCTAAGTGTCTAAATATCCTAACAATTACCTGGGTCTTCTCTATAATTGGTTTGTTTCCCTTGTTCGATGTCTGGGTATTGCATGATGCTTCATCATACTCTAATTTGATGGATCTGTTTGTTGTCGAACCTCACCGGGTTCCTGTGTTGTCGAAGGTATAATGGTTTCGTCAGTCATGGTTGGAATGGGTATTTGTGTCTCACTGGTTGTTTGAGATGTAGTTTCAATCTTCTGGTCAAATTCTTGAGTTGTCTCAACCCTTGCATATTTTTCAATGACATGAGTCTCAGTGGGCTCTTGGGATGGTTTTTTAGTACAAGGAGCAACTTCATTCTCTATGGGAACCTCTTTCTTCACCACCTCTTCCTATTCTTGAGTTAAGTCAATTACGTCTTGAAGTGGTATATCAATAGGAATGGAATCTATTTGTTGTGCAGTGGGGTGTTGTGATTTTTCTTGATCCTTATTCTTCTCCTCTTCTTGTTTTCTTAGCAATTATTGTGTTTCCCTATTTTTCTCTTCCAAATATTGTTTGGTCTTTTCTTCCCCCGTTGTTCTTCCAAGGATTTTCTTCTTTTCTCAGCTTCAGCCTCTCTTCTGTTTCTACCAAGCTCTTCTTGAGTAACATCCTCTTCACACTTTTTTTTTCAATTATTCTTCAGACTTACATTGAAGCTCTTATTCTCGGAGTGCTCTATCTTATTCTTCTTGGGTGGCTTGGCATTCCTCTCTCAACCATATCTCTTCAACTCTTCTAGCTTATTCGATTTCTATATTTGTAGTTTTTTCTTGGGTTATAACCTCCACCTGTTCATTTAAAGATAGAGTTTTGAAAATCGTTAGACCGGGGGTGAATCTTCTTTCCAAAACTTGGCCCCAATTACGTGCATCTTCAATAAATGCTTCTTCTTACCACTTTCATGAGTATATGGCCAATTGTAGGCAACCTACTTAGCATGTTTGGGTACCAAGCCCTTGGGATCATGTCTCCTATACCTTCCAGTGTCGAACATGTATTCTAGATGCTTAAACCCTCTTGATTGGCATGTGTAATATCCTTAACAAAATAGTACCCGATCTAGAAACCATAGGGAATGAAGGTCCTCTTCTTATCCTTAATCAAATAGGCATTAAATCCTTAAAGAACACTTTGATAGAATGTTTCCCCAAGAACCAAATTATCGGGAACACATGCGGGCAGAAGCTGAGGTGGGATAGTATAATCAAATATCTTGATATATGTATATTTCTCCTCTATGTATCAATTACCAATGTGTGAGAGAATGTGTGAGAGAATTTGTTTTTCCTACTTATATATCCAGGGACACTCTTGGAAAAAAACTAATAGCATATAAGCTAACCAATAATAAGTCATAGATCATGGATTAAGACCTTTTATATTTATTCTCCCATAACATGTTGTAGTAAACATGAACAAGGGGTTTCAAAACGTTCCAACTACGGTTCAATTCAATAAAAAAAATTCTAGCACATATCACATCCAACAAGTAGGAAGCAATGTAAAATGAAGTGACCTCACTTGGTTTTGGGTTTTAAGCTTGCTTAATTCTACTACTGATTTGTCTGGCGATGAGAGCTCCCCAATTGAACATCTTTCCAATGGTGGCCACTATGTGAGCCAATGGCACCCATGCCTCGGTAAATCGAGAGTAATCGTTCTCTCCATATAACTAGCTTAGAATGACCATGCAACCTAGCTAAACCTTGGCCTTTAACCAATTTGGTGGGCGTTATTTCAAGATCAAATTCAAGGATCTTAGCAATCCACTTGATCCTTCTTCTGTCTATGTCAGGCTGAATGAGGATCTCCTTCACAGAAGCTGAAGGGACATATGCAATGACTTTTGAATGTATCACATAAACTATGAAATCTTTGAGAGATTTAACCAAAGCATAGGCCTGTTTTTCCATAATGTCATACTTTATTTCAGCATCTCTCAGTGCCCTACTGAAAAAGGAAATGGGATGCTCTAACCCCTCGGTTTTTTTCGGCAATAAAACAGTTGCTACTATGTTAAATGAAGCAAAAGAGAAAAGCAGAAACTCCTTGGAGTAGTCAAGACTGATGAGCACAGGTGCTTCAGTCAAGGCCTTCTTTATTTGTCCAAAAGAGTTACGAGATTCAATGGTCCATTTGATTCCATTTCCTTTCCTCAACATGGTTGTGATAAACTTTACCAACTCGGAAAAATTTGAAACAAACCTTCTCAAAAAATTAATTTTCCCCAAAAAAGACTTAACTTCTTTCTTGGATCTAGGGAGTGACAAAGCTTGGATAGCTTCTACCCTTCTTGGATCAATATTTACCCCCTCATCTGACACAATATGCCCCAACACTTTCCCCTCTTTCATGGCAAATAATGACTTCTTGGGATTTAAAGAGAGACCAAATTTTATTCACTTCAAGAAGACTCTTTTCAGATGATCATAATGTTCTTTATCAGATTGTGGGAACAATGTTATGTCATCCAAATAAATGACCACAAACTTGTCCTTTTCTCCAATAAAAATTATGTCCATGGCTCGCTGAAAGGTTGCTCCTACATTCATGAATCCAAAGGGAATCTTAGCGTACATGAATCTACCCCAAGGAGTGGTGAAGGTTGTCTTCTCTCTGTCTTCAGGTAAGACAAAGACTTGATTGTATCCAAAAAATCCATCAATCATAGACATCATGGATGCCCCTGTCACCCTCTGTAATATGTGTTCCATCTTGGGCAAGGGGTAATTATCTTTTTTAGAGCTTCTATTCAAATTTTGGAAATCCACACAAAGTCTGATTTCTCCATTCTTGTTTCTTACTGGGACCAAGTTGGCCACCCATTCAGAATACCTCAAAGGAATGATAATCTAGGCATCCAAAATCTTTTTAACCTCCTTCTCCATAATGGGCAACAACATAGGATTTATTTGTCTCAACTTCTGCCTAAATGGCTTGGACTCTTCCTTCAATGGGATCTTGTGCTCAATGATACTTGTGTCATATGTCTTGAGATCTTCATATGTCCATGAAAACACATGAGAAAACTCCTTTAACAGCTCAGCATATTCGCCCATTTTCTCTCTTGAAAAGCTGCTTGACAACTTGACAAATTTGGGGTCCTTCTCTATACCAATATTGTACTCAGTTACTTCAGCATCATCAGTTGAACCTCTAAACTTTACTGCCACATCATTTCCATCAAACAATATTTTCAAAGGAACTAGTCCCTTCGGAATGTGGTTGCTAGGAAGTTGAACAATATGGTGATTAGCAATTTTATTTAAAAATACATCAGCATGAGGGATACTTCCAGAATCATGATCCTGGTCAATATTTAATGCAGAGAACTCATCAACAGACTCAAGAACCTTTTTTATTTCATTATCATCCTCAAACACCTTACAATGCTTGATATTGTTAGGTACAGAGGGTCTATATTTCACCCCTACATCATACTTGAGTTTAGGTGGAAATGGGACTCTGAAATGGCTTGTTAAAACAGCCAAAGAATCAGCCATGGTATTCTCCTCTCTTGGAATAAATGAAATGTTGAAAGCTAGTAAGAAACTGTCAACTAGGTCCCATACTTCATTTATGTAAGTCTTAAGCCTAGGGTGCTTGGCTTGATAAATATTTTTTATATGATGAACAATTAGTTATGCGTCCCCAAATACTGATAGCTCTTCAATCCCCATGTCTTTTGCAGCCCTTAAACCCAAAACAAGAGCTTCATACTCTACCACATTATTTGTAGCTTCAAATTCTAGCTTGTAGGACAAAGGTGTAGTCTCTTGGAAAGGTGAAACAAAGACCACTCCATCATCAGCACCTTCCTTAGAAGAGGCTCCATCAAATAAAATCTTCCAAACATAGGTAGTTGGAGGAGGTATTTCACAAAGAGTAATGGATTGTTTTCTGATTTCAAAAGGAGGTTCAGGAGTATTAGTGAGTTGCAATAGGCTGGATCCCAAATCAGTGTCAATAGCAAAAATAGGATGGTTGGTGGGGTTTGTTTCATCACTAATGATGTAGGCCAACTGAGCTTCCCTGTAAAGTCTTCTATGCTCACCCCCAAACATATGAATGGTGGCATATGTGAGGTCCATCTGCAAAGTTCTCCCAAGTTTTTTTATCCAATATCTTGACAATAACATACCAAACTTGGGGGGAACATCAGCCACTACAATGTCCATGACCACACTTTTCATGGGCAATTGAAACAAGGTCACAACCAGATCTCTGATGACACCAAGACACTTCACTTTCCTAGAGTCAAAAGAATATAATTCATGGTAGGATTTTGTGATTTCTAATCCAAGTTCATCCATGACTGCTTTGGGCATGAGATTGTGAGATGCCCCTGAGTCCATCAAACAATTATGCAACACCTTATCATGTATGTTTATTGATGTATAGCAGGGAGGGGATGAATCATCTCTATCTTCTATCAAAGGACCTAAGATGACTTCTAGATTTTCATCCTGAAGATTAACTAAGTCAGTGGTATTTGAGTAGGATTCGGACAACAACATTTTGGAAAGACATTTTTTAACTTCTTCAATATTTATCAGTTCTGAAAATGGCACATGTATTTTGATTTTTTGGACATCGTTTTCATAACTGAAGGAAGGTGGATATTTTAGGATCTCCTTGACTTCTGGGATAGGATCCTCAACCAAAATTGGGGGGCTTTAAGCAAATTTCTCTTTGCTGCCAATTGTCACAGCCTTGGCATATTTTTCTGCTTTTGTGGGCTAATCAGAAGCATTAGTATTTTCCCCTTTCTTTTTAGATCTCAGATCATATATACTAGGATTCTCTTTTTCCTTCTCTCCCTTACTTAATTCATTTATTATTATCCATTAAGGACTTCCCATATGTAGATTGGGTTAAGTGAGGGGATGGAGGGGTGTCACCCAAGAAATGGATCTTAGGATCATCTGCTTCATCTTCTCCTTCCTCGTCAGCCAAAAGGTTGTTTTGTAAGGGAGTTTGGATCTTTTTGTCATCCCTTTATCTATTTCTGGGATCTCTTGTAAGAGTCTGAGAAGCATTATTAGGTCTCCTAAAACCACCTTTGTTATCAGCATTTTGTGTATTTATATAGGTTTGTTTTCCCTCACACTTTAACTTTTCCATCTTAGCAGAAATATATTTTACTAATTTGGTAAGTTCATCAACTTGGGGGTGGACAATAGAGGAATCAGAGGTTGAGGCTTCAGTTCTGCTCTTTCTCCTGACCTTATCATATTTCCCTCTAAGTTGATCAGATGCCACTATGTTAGATTCTACCTCCACGGTTGCATCTTGCATATGAGCTAAGGAGGCAGATATGATCTCCTTTCTCTCAATAAAAGGCAAAAATCAGGGTCAAAAGCACTGGCATAGGTGATTTTGGCAGAGGTCTTTGTAGGCTTTATCTCAAGAGGGATCTTATTGTACATTTTGTTGAATCTTTGAGAGAAATCAGAGACAAACTCTCCTTCTTTCCTCTTTAGGGATCCAAATTCTGTGATATAATACAAAAAGTCATTTTTGTCCCCCCACTACCTCAGAAAAGCATCATCTAAAGCCTCAATCCCGGTGATAGATCTAAGGGGAAAAGCCCTAAACCACTTCCTAGCCTCGCCATCAAGGTTATGAACAAAAATCCTCATCCATACATCTTCATTCTTAATGGCATGGTTCTCTATATAACTATAAAAGGCTTCAAGATGTTCTTTTGTAGTTATGTCTCCCTCACCTATGAACTTGGGCAACTGCTTAAGGTAGCCATCCACTGGCAGAGCATTCAGAGGCTGAGGCAGGACAAGAGGGGCATACCTAGCAGCTAGTATAGCTTCCATTCTAGTTTTGGGGGGATTAGCTCCTACCATTTGTATGTGAACTAGAGGAGAACCCGAAGGGGATGGAGTTGGGCTATGTGAAACTGGGACAGTGTTCCTGGGAGGTGAAGACAAGGGGATTGAGGGAACAGAAGTCTCCCCTTATGCAACTGCAACAATTATAATATGAGGAGGAGTGGGAAAGTCTTCTAAGGTCAAAGCTTTCTTCTTCCACTTCACAAATTTGGGGGAGAAAGGGGTTTCAAAGCTCTCTCCTTCCAAACCAAGAATAGGAGGGGAGAAATCGGCAGGAAAGCTACGAAAACTTAAATTTCTTGAAACTCCCGCAGTTTGTATAATAGGAGAATCATAAACAACTACTGGAGTTTGCAAAGAGGGATTATGAAAATTATCAGAAAAACTTGGTACAAAAATGGAGGTACTTTTTTGAGCGGTCTTTCCCTTTCTGATAATTTCCTCTGGGTCAGCTTCAGACGTTGCTAGAGGTAGCAGTGAAGTGGACCTCATGTGTCTGCCTTTAGGAGCTAGAAATGAAACAGTAGAGTCACCAGGTGCAAGTTGCAATCTTCAATGGTACTGATATCTGATGCACCATCAGAATCAGATCTTCTTTGTCGTTCTATCCTAGGGAAAAGTCTTCAATTCATTCCCCGACAATGGTGCCAAAAATGTTAGCACTAGAAGTCACCTCCAGATTGCATTGGAGGTAAGCCCAGTACCCATCATTTTATATGTCACGGGTAATTGAGTTTTGAGTGGTCAAATGGAGAAAACTCAATAATAATAGTGTTCTAACTCAGACATCTAGACTAGCATGCACCAACCATTGAGGTCTTGAATCAACTTCAGTCAGTAAGTTGGAGTAAGGTTGATTAGGAGGAATATTTAGTGAGAAACGTGTAGAGGTTCACTAAGAACATCAAATTTTCCAACAGCCTAAGGAGGAAAAACTTGAACACAAGGTCCTCTTGGATTCAAATTTCAAGGAAGCTGAAAGAAATCATAACAGTACTAATCAAACATTTATCATAATACAGTTACAACAATCCATGTGAATCAATCAAACATAAACTCTCTCAGTGTCAGAGGTAAATAAGTTGGAGTAAGAAAGCTGACTTAGATTAAGCAAGATGTCTCAAACACAAATACATAACTAGAGAACTAGTTGATCTCAATAAAAATATTACAATAGCAAGGATCCTAGATCAACCATTCGACCTTAGAAAAATATCAAAACTGCCTATATATACTAAAATGCTGCAACCACCAGGAATGTGATAAGATCACTGCCTTCAAAGTCTTCAGTCGGTGCCCGCTCTGTCAGGTTGTGTTGATCTGGATTTTATGAGAAAAACAAAATGAATACAGATTATTAACAGATGCTTAACACAAAATAACAGAGATACAGTAAAATTGGTTTTCTATTCAATAAGGAAATAAGTTGAAATTGTAAAATGCAGCAGAAAACAAGCTTGTTGGAATGGTGGCAGCTTATCTCTGAGGAGAGATCTGATGGTTGTGCTCATTCGCAAGAAGATGATTACAATGAGGCTCTAAAGTCCTTTTTACAATAAACAGGAGTTTCAAAAACCCTAGACATCCAAAAACCTAACCCTAGGAGATGAAGTGCCAAAAGTCGTGTGGGCCCCGTTTGGGTAAGTCAGTACATCAACTTCCTGGGGTGATAACTTTTGCATATGATCTCTGTTTTAGGCGTACGATAGCCCATTGGAAAGATCTATCTGAGGACTATAACAGTTGCCAAAAATTTCTTGTTTAATCTTTTCAATTTCAACTTACCTAAAAAAATTCCGTTTAAGGCCTCAAAACGGCTCCGGAAGTTCAGGACCCGAAAAACTGCTAAAAATAGTAAATTATGAAAATTGCCAGAAAGTTGTTTTGAGATAGTTGGAAAAGGTGGGTGGCCACTGATATCCACCTGGATCAATCCTCCCTCCTTAGGAAACAATGGTCTCCATTGCATTGATTTCCCCCATTATATGAAGAAATTTCTACTGAAATTGGCCCCGGGTGAGCCACTTGCCTTGGTGCAGGAATTGCCCTGCTTTGACGACTCGATAAAGTTGGATCCTTTGTTGTCGAGTGCCCTTGATTTGTGTGTCCACAATCTGATCATTGGATGCATGTTGTATGCAATCGGGGTTGAGCTCTATTGGTGTTAGTTGTTCTGCTACGTCTGAGGTGTCCAATAATTGTGGGAAATAAGGTCGAAGGAGGTCCATGTTGAACACTGGGTGTGGGCCAAGAAAAGGAGGAATGTTGAGCTCAAAATAATTATCCTCCACAGCCTTGGTGATGGTGTATGGCCCATAATGGAGTGGGTGAAGCTTTCGATGGGGTCCTGTAAGGCATTCTTTCTACAAGTGCAACCAAACTTTGTCGACAACCTGAAACTTATGTGGCACCCGATGTTTATCATGGCGCTGCTTGTATTTGTCATTGGAGTTCTATAGGATATCATGCACCTATTGGCGGATGTGTTGGATCTGCTCAATGAACTGGGTGTCTTTGTCAGCTTCAGTTGGAGCAGGAGATGAGTCAGCCAAGGTAAACACAAGGGGAAGTGCAACATCTATGGGACCCAATGGTTGGAATCCCAACCCCACCTGAAAGGGGTTGTGGCCGGTTGAGCTATCCAGGGCTTGGTTATAGCTATGTTGGACATAGGGAAGACTCTCATCCCATATTTTATAGTTCTTGGAATTATACATGCGCAGGATATGCACGATCATTCGATTTACGACCTCAGTTTGGCCATCTGTCTGGGGGTGAAAGGTTGTGGATTTGGTGAGCTTGGTGTCTAGTAGTGACCAGAGGCTCGACCAGAATGTGATGAGAAATCAAATGTCCTAATCTGAGACAATAGTTTGTGGGATCCCAAAATGTACCCAAACTCGTTCAAAGAAGAGCTTGGCAATGGCTTCTGATGTGATGTTCTTCTTGCAGGCAACCATAATCGCCATCTTAGAAAAGAGATCAAAAACCAAAAAACATAGTCATTTTCCCACTTGGTGGATGGGAGGCATGACATGTAGTCCATTGAGATGGATTCCCATGGCCTGTCATGAGTAGGAAGAGGGGTGTAGAGTCCCTGTTTCTTATTGGTCGGTTTGGAAATAGCGCAGGCAGTGTAGGACCTGATATACTTGTTGACCTCTTGTCGAAGTTTCGGCCAGTAGAAATATTTATGTAGCATCACCATTGTCTTTTCGAAGTCAAAGTGTCCTGCTACTTGATTGTAGTGGGCTTCCCAGATGAGCTTCGCTCGCTCACTTGATGGAACACAAATATGGCCCAAACGACACAACAACCCATCCTAAAGATGGAAATTATCAACAATTGCATTTTCACCCAACATTTGGTAGGTGGTGGCGAAGTCTGGGTATGTCTCATAGAGTTGGGGCCATCCAGAGGTCTCATGGTCGCAAGAGTCTAGCATCGTCACGAGTGTCGCGACTGGTGGTCTACTGAGGAAATCAGCGACATAGTTGGTGCTTCCTATTTTATACTTGATGTTGAGGTGGAATTGTTGTAAGTATGTGGACCACTTTTGATGGAGGTCATTCTGTAATTTTCCTTATGTCTGCATGAACTACAGTGGCATATGATCGGTGTGGATGATTGTATCCCTCCCAAGAATGTAATGTCTCCACTGGCGGTAGGCTTGCACAATGGAGTACATTTCTTTATCGTAATTAGGGTACTTACAGACAGCATCTGATAGTGTCTCACTATGATAGGCCATGGGGTGGTCGTGCTGAGTGAGAACGGCGCCCACAACATAGTCTAAGGAATCTATCTCGATTTCAAAGGGTTGTTGTAGGTCTAGTAGTGAAAGTTTTGAGTCTGAGCATAAACGCTACTTCAAATCATCGAACTTTTGTTGTTAGGACCAGCCCCATGCAAATTTTTCATTAACACCACCCCTGGTTATTTGGCTAAGGGCCCATGCAATATGGGAGGATCCCAACACGAACCTACGGTAGAAATTGGCAAGGCCCAAGAAGCTAAGAAGCTATCAATCTCAGTGAGTGTGGTTGGGGATGGCCAGTCATAGATGACTTGGATCTTGGCTGGATCCACATGTACGCCATGTTGATCAATAATGTAGCCCAGGTAATGGACCATGTCCATGCCGAAGGAGCATTTTTCCAAGTTGGCGTATAGCTTGTGCTGCCACAAGGTGTGTAGAACTTGTTGAATATGTTGCAAGTGTTTGGCCCAAGACTTTTTGTAAATGAGAATGTCATCCAAATACAACACTACAAAATTATTGGCGAATGGTCGCAAGATATCGTCCATCATCCTCATGAAAGTGGTTGGATCATTTGTCAAACCAAAGGGCATGACCAACCATTCAAAAAGGCCTTCCTTTGACTTGAAGGCGGTCTTCCATACATCTGTTTGTTCTATCAGGACCTAGTGGTAGCGAGACTTCAGATCAATCTTAATGAATTATTTGGCCCCCATGAGTTGATCAAGGAGGTCGTCGATTCGGGGAATTGGGTATCGATTTCTGACTGTGATTTTATTTAGAGCCCGGTAATCAATGTAGAGTCGCCAGGTTCCATCTTTATTTTGTACCATCGTGATTGGGCTCCCGCAAGGTGATGAGCTGGGACAGATGTGCCCCTTGTGGAGAAATTCTTGGATCTATCGCTTGATCTCCTCATTCTTTAACATAGAGCGGTGATAGACTGGCTCATTGGGAAGCGGTGCGTTGGGGGTCAGATCGATGGGGTGCTTCACCTGACAGTGCAGAGGTACCCCGGTAGGTGAGGAGAATATATCTGAGTATTCTTTGGCAACCTTATCTACTTGCTTATGATGTGTGGAGAGGTCAGCCACAGAGACCCTATATGTGGTTGTGATCTTTCGCTCATTCCGAGAGTGAATCACAAAGAAGAAAAACTTCCACGTCTGAGAGATGACCTTCCTGCATTGCTTGGCAGAGATCAAGGAAATAACACTAGGTGGGACTGCCTCAGGTATCCTATACAATTTCCTGTTCAAAGTAATAATCACACTACGAGGCCTAGACTCATATACAGCATGATGTTTCCATAAATAAGGTTGGCCCAAAATAACATTACAAACTTCGAGAGGAGCAACATCACACAATACCTCGTCTTTGAAGGGCTTGATGTCATACGACAATCGACATTGTTGGCTGATGTGGAGATCGCTTCCTTGGTGGAGCCATCCAATGGTGTAGGGTTGTGGGTGCGGCGTTGTCAGTAGGGCCAGCCACTTGACAACCTCTGCTGAGATGAGGTTCTTCTAGCTACCGCTATCAATGATGAAGTGAAGTGGAGTGCCTTTTACCCACATATGTGAATGGAAGAGGCACTCTCCTTCTTCTGGCTTGTCTGGTTCATCAGGTTGGAGCTTGGTGGTAGCAATGGTGGCACTAGGTTCCATGTCAATGATATGTCTTCCCCTTTTTGGTTCTGACTCAGAGTCAGAACCCACAACTGAGTCATAGGCTTTCACTTCGGCCACCAGCGACTGCTTTGAGCAGCAGTCATCAGTGTTATGCCAAGGGCTCTTATGGAAGTCGCACCACTTCCCAATATATGTCTTTGTCTTTCCTGTGTCCCTCTTTGATTGCGGCTTGGACTGGTTGTCCTGATACTGTCCATCTTTTCTCTGTCCTTTGTTCTGTGGGTTGGGGCTGCCATTTCCTGTCTTTTTTTGTGAGGGGTTCCCGGGCCCAAATTGTCGCATCTTTTATTTGAGCTTCTGCTCAATTTTGACGGCATATCGGTAGGTCGTGCCCAAGGACGAGATGTCCAGAAATTCCATTTCAGTCTAGATGTATCTATGCAAATCACCATGATAAGGTATGGAAGATGTTTGTGAACTCTGGCACTACTTGGTCTCTATCTTGCCGCAGTGTGGTCCATTTGGTATACAAGTCATCATAACTTCCAATAGGGTAGTATTGTTCCTTAATAGCATCCCTGAAGGATTCCCAAGTGGTTGTGATTGTAAATAATGAGGGTTCCTCTCTTTCCTTTTGCTCACAGAAATTTTCCCACAAATCTTTGACATGGGGAACGGCTTTGAGGAGTGAAAAAATAATATTTTCTATATTCGAAAAGTTATGGACAGAAAAATACCCGTCTAGTAGATTCAACCATTTTTCTACACCGTCTGCATCTATATGACCTTCAAATACAGGAATATCAAAACGTATTTGTACCTTGAAGGGAGCGGTGCCTCCACTCAAAGAAGATGTGTCATTTGTTGGTAGTCGCCAAAGGATTTGCGCGAAACTATCCATCATCTCGTTCCTCTATTGTGTGAGGGCTTCCTCAAGGAACATTTTGAAAGGATCTCTTGTCTCGTCATCTTTCTTTTCTCCTGCCATGAGAGGACACTTGGGCATGCGAAAGCTTTGGTCCTCAACAGAAACAAGCTCGAGACCCAATTCTTTGTATTATGACCTCGTTGGGGACATGCATTAAGACGACAAGGAACAGACCGCTCTGATACCATTGATCTAAATTTTATGAGAAGAATGAAATGACTATATATTATTAACAGATGCTTAACACAGAATAACAGAGATATAGTAAAATTGGTTTTCTATTCAATAAGGAAATAAGTTGAAACTGTAAAATGCAGCGGAAAACAAGCTTGTTGGAATGGTGGCGGCTTATCTCTGAGGAGAGATGTGACGGTTGCATTCATTTGCAAGAATATGATTACAATGAGGCTATGAAGGCCTTTTTACAATAAACAGAATTTCAAAAACCCTAGACATCCAAAAACCTAACCCTAGGAGATGAAGCGCCAAACGTCATGTGGGCCCTGTTGAAACATATATATTTTTCTAAACTTTAGACTTAAATAAGTTTCATTCTTGTTTAAATAAGGACAAATGCACACTTAGATACCACCATTGATAAAGTCTTTGATTAATCCAATGATCTAAAATCCTTAAAGGTTATGGAGCCACCCATTTGTTAAAAAGTCAAATCGCTAAAGATAGCCTTCAAAGTGTCGGGTTTCAGGATTTCGTGATACTAACAGTCAAACATATAAAGAACCCCAAAGTCCTGATTTACAAAGTCGTGAAACTAGATTAAGCTAAACCAGGTTAATTAAATGATTAAAAATGATTAACGACAATTAAACCTTATCGCAACTTCGTGTTTTTGGAATCCTGCCTCAAACGACAACTCAAAGTCCCGATACCCGAAGTCACAAAACCCTTAATTAATCACGATTATTTAAAGAAGTAAGCATGATTACTATTTATTAATAAATCGCGATTTCGCGAGTCGGGGATCATAGCTTGAACTGAAATAAGATAACCCGGGACCCGAAACCCCAAAATGGATTAAGGTTAAACATAATTAATTAACAATATAAACTCAATTTATTAACAAAATAAAACATTCATATCTAATCGTTGAGTTTATGTCGTTTTTGCGATACGGGTGATTTCAAATTTCATTCATACTTTTCTGATCACGGAATATTGACTATTAATGACATTAAATGGCCATCATGGGGAAATGATCTCTAATAAGATCCTTCTTTAACACACAAATATTTTTATTAAAAGAATTAAACGCATTGTTAGTGAAGGTATATGCAAATCGATGCGTTTAAGGCAAGAAAGGTTCTTCATTTTTAATTACATTCGCATTTTGGCAGAAATTGCTTAGCAAGACACTCAGTCCTGTGCATTTTCTGTGACAAATAATAGGTTTTTGAGAACTGCTACCATGCCGCCACGAAAATTAATTAAAACAACTGGTGAAAGTTCAAGCCAAAGCTTAGAGGTTATCTCCGACACCTCGCCCAAAAGCATAGACACAATTAAACCCTGGACAGATGTATTCAACATCCTACAGTTCGAACTGGTAAACTTCCTGAATGATTCAAGCGACAATGAAAAGGAAGACTTATCTATCAAATACAAGATAATTGCTCAGTCATAGCTACATAAGGTAGCAACAAGGCCGAGGATTTTACCCTACAATGATATGATTGGATGGACACTAGATCATGTGGATATCCCAACCAGAACTATATTCAATTCTCAGAAGGTAGTTGTTGGGTCATTTCAGCCAGAACACATACAAGTGATGTATAAATTGTCTCCAACACCAAACTTCATTTACAATGCCAGTTTCCTAGTGAATTTTAACAAGAAGGAGTGTGATCAATATGGAAAAAACCTTTCTGACTTGATCAAGGACTGGTGTTCATGCCCTGAAAAGTTCATAGCCGACTCTCATGGTATATACACAATCTCATGGCTAGAACCGCAATTCATGTATATAGCCATGATGATGTGTAGACTTTATGGAAAAGAGAACATGACTCAATTATTTCTACCATGGGTACCCATTATACACATAGTAGCCGAAGGGTATTCTTTCGACTAGGCCAAGATATTGTCAGATAGTCTAGCTAGTGAAATTACAGAATACTAGACACTAAAATCCAAGGGGCAATCAACTTCATTCTTCATGTCAGCTTATATTATGGATTTTATCTGTTTCATGACACTTTCCTGCTGGGCTGGAGCTAGACTCCAAATAGCGTAGAACCAATCCATATTTATCATTTGAAACTCTGAGAAGACAAGGTGAAAGATTTCTTCTATGAAATATGTAATTGGGTAGTGGTGTCGATGCACACTGCTATATTTGGTCACCCACCTCCTATAATTTTAGACGAAATTGTGGCTAACCTGGGCAGAGTGGCAAACTGGTACATCAAGGAACACTTCTCCTATATCAGGGTTTTTGGTTGTTCAGTTCCTCCATACACTCTATCACAATTTTTACCAGACCGACTAGTGTGCCCCAAGGTCGCACAACAAACAATACTCGAAGGGATTAGCAAAGAGCTCAAAGCGGTACAGAAAAAGGTATGGTCATATTTTCCCTTACATATTGGTGCATTTTCTTTATTGGATTTTAGCCACTCCAAAGTGGAGGTCGTGGCCTTAGAAGAAATAAAGTTGGTCAACATTGAATTCAAGAAGCATGACCCATAGAAGGTCGTGGGTAACCACATGGACAGTTGCAATCTGAAAAGGTATGGACATGAGGATTCTCCTCAAGACGAGATTTACCGAGGAGCGATATCTTATCCGAAGGTCTTAGGTCGGGTTTGAGCTCTGTCACCCGATAAAATGATTGAATTCTACGACTTCCAAAGGCACCGAAGAAGTAGCCTCCCTAAAGTGTTACAAGGAGGAGCCTCGATGTCTCTAGCTACACAGCAAATGGAGACCCAAAGTCAAGAAGTCGTAAGCTCTAGCAAACAAGAAACCCGAGATAGATGTATCAGGTGATCGGAACAAAGATCAAGCAGAGATACTAATAAAGAAAGGAGAAGATAAACCATTGTCTACACCAGATAAATCAACTATAGATGCAACCAAAAAATAATCATCCATAGAAATCGGTAGCCCCATTCAGTTTATCACGCCTTTACAGTTCACCAGAGGGAACCCCGATGCAGAGGTAATACTCATAGAAGATCTCACGCCAATTCCTATGGAAGAGATACCTCCTTCTGATTTCTTTTTCAGCAAGAAAAAGAAAGTTGTGGTGAAGAGAGAAACGCACCAAAGGGTGGGTGAAACAGTCAAAAGACACAGAGTACTAATTGATGGAGAAGCCTTAGAAGAGGTAGAATTCGCTGAAGAAATAGCAGGTTTATTGGGGGCTTATGCAATAGCCAACCAGTTTTCGGTCAGAACTTTAAAAGAACGGCTGAAGCAAAAAGACCTACTAATAAATCAATTACAAAACCAAATAAATATTGTAGAAGAGGACGTCGGAAGCGAGGTCAAAAAGGGATTTGAGCAGATGAGAGCCAGTGACAGACAAGAAATTCAGCAACTTAAATCCAACCTGGAGGAGATGCATAAGAATTTGCAAGCGAGCAAAGGACAGGCCATCCAGTAGGATGAGTTGGAAAAACAATTACAGACCAAAGTCAGATCCTCTAAGAACATGGTTGTGGATATAGCAGTGTTTCAATCTCATGCATTGGAAGTGCAAAAGAAACTGGAAATAGCACAACGGAGCCTTTTTACTAAGGTAGAAATCATTCAAAATCATTTTCGGGTGGTGAACCAATCATTGGATAATATTTGTTTCAGAGAGAGAGGCTACTGCAGCTAGGACCACTTTCCAAGAAGCGGTTGTATCATCGAATAGAGAAGGAATGTTTGTAGTTCTCAAGTTGTCTGTTTCAGAGCAGATCATAGGTGATATAATATTGAAGACCTGGGAAACCATCATAGCCAAAAGTAAAAGAACGGCTAAAGAAATCAAAGAGGCTTATGAAGAAGATTTTCACTCACTTAATAAAGAGTCATTAGGCCTTGGAAAAGAGGATAATTCTAAAGTATTGGGACAAATCGGCATAGTAAAATATCAACTTGATATCAAAGCAAGCATAGAAAAATCTCAAGTTGAAATTTCACAGCTAAAACAAGTTGACATCACTCAAATAGATAGATGGCTAGTAAATCTTAATCTGTAGTTAGAGTCAATGACTTCATAAGACAAAATAATGGAAGACAGACTACCACAATTAGAAAATAAGTTGTATATTTTTTAGGCAAAAGACATGACAGAACCCTCCAGACTAGTGGAACAATTTGTAGGCAGGTGTGTCGAATGTATTGAGCGAGGAAAAGGGAGTACCTCAAAGGATCAATGAGGTAATATGTATACATCTCGTTATTAGAGATTATCTGTGTCTGAGCTGGAAAATAGGAAAGGAGAATGGCTTTGCTGGCATGAGAAAGAGACAGAGGAGAACTAAGTGAAGCGTTCCAAGTTTTTCATCTTGTAACTGTTTCTTTTTAGAAATAACGAGAATTCCAACCGCCTAGGGTTAAAAAACTTTTGTATAAATACATACTCAAAAGAATGAAAAAGGGTATGTTTTTGTCGTATGTAATTGAAAAAACTCTCCTCATTGAGGATTAATACAAGTACAGACCAGAGATTCCACATTTCATCCAGTTTGAGTTATGTGTTCTTATGTCTTTCCACATCTCAGCATCTTTTTATATATTTCCTTGATGAATGCCTGATCGCAATTTAGTACAACATCTACTGTGATTACATTTCATTTAGTTATCTGATAGCAAACAATTTTTCCTCTGTATTTACTGTTAGTAAATACAAGACCAGTGAGTTAATTAGATTGCTATATTTTATGCTTCATTTAAAGTTATATGATATATTTTCTTCTTTTGTAACAAAGTAAGATTGTTTTGTACCTGATGCCTTGCTTTGTATAATAGCGTTATGTTTTTCTCTCATTACATTCAATAATTTTCATTTTAACTCAGACACGAAAGACGGCCTCTAAGTTGTTATATTGTTAATTCAATTTAAGGAATTTTTCTCACATAACTGAGGTAGAAAAAGCAAACATTAAAACCTTCTTTATTTCTTGATGCCTAACAGTATGCTCTGCGCCTTAAGTATAAACTCAAGAACAACATCTTTTTGGCATCGTTGTCGGGGATTAGACCAAACATACTTTGTATTTCAATTAAATCCATGAATATCATCAAGATTTTTTGCCTATTCTCATGTTGAAGATTGTTTTTTTTTAAGTTTTCAGAATTAAAGTGAAGTTCTTTTTCCTTTTTGTCAAACAGGAAGATAT
>ML779687.1:55516-70738 GCA_009831015.1 Picea engelmannii | reverse complement strand
TAGACCAAACATACTTTGTATTTCAATTAAATCCATGAATATCATCAAGATTTTTTGCCTATTCTCATGTTGAAGATTGTTTTTTTTTAAGTTTTCAGAATTAAAGTGAAGTTCTTTTTCCTTTTTGTCAAACAGGAAGATATGTTCAGAATTTCGTGAAAAAGAATTCAAGAATAAAAAAAGGGCATAAGGATCCAAGTGTTCTATTGTGAGTACGGTCACTCTTATGCAAAAATTTTAATCGATTCTTGAAATTTTTTCTTTAAGGTCTTCTTATTGCTTAATTTATTTTTATTTTTATTTTTTATCCAGAGAAAAACTCTTGATAATTAAAACATAATTTTTATATTCCCCTAGTTATAGATTAGGTAACGATATTCGTACATATGAGACTTCTGTCATATTAAGTGTTTTTTCTTTGAAAATTTAAACAAGTCATAAGCTCATACCTTAGATTTACTCTTATCTTTTCAGCCAAACAAACTATTAGTTTATCACATGTTTCGAGATAAATTCAATGCGAGTATCGGTTTTAGTTATAGGTTATCTATCGATTGTCAGTCGGTATCCTGCAATGAAATGAACATGAGAATTGTCAGGAACTCTTGTAGATTAGAACCCTAATTTTTACTCATTTTATATTTTGATTTTTTTTATTTTTTTATTTTTTTTATGAAATCAACCAACCTGTTTCTATTTACAGTGAAAATAAAAATTTACCTAAGAAACTGAAATTGTAAAAAAAAATTGTGGAAACCAAACCGGTATGTACAATGAGAGTTTGGAATTGTATTACTGCATGAAATTCTTGAGGTAACACCCGTTGATAGGGGTGTTAAGAGTCTTTCGGTCAATATTTTCTAACAAAAATGCATTCTTTCCTTCAGAGGCTATAATTTTGTATGGTCCACACCAGATCTGGTCAAACTTACCGTGCTTCCCCGCATCTTCTTTCCTAGCCTCCCACTTTAAAACCAAGTCACCAGGGAGAAATTCCCTATCTTTAGCTTTCTGGTCAAACAGAGCTTTCATGTTCTCTTGATATTTCTGTAATTTCTCATCTACTTCAGCCCTATTTTGTTGAACTTCAATCAATTGATTTATTCTTCTGGTGATGTCATTCGGCTCTTCTTTTAAGTCTTGCCAGAGTTTCATTACGGGCAGCGCAAGATTTATGGGTAGAACAATGTCAATACAGTACACCATCTGAAACAGGGACATTTCGATTGATCTTTTAGTGCCTATTCTGTTAGCCCATAAAGCATATTTCAAATGTACATGCCAGGCTTTCTTATTTTCGATCAGCACTTTTTTAATTATGGTTATCAAGCTCTTGTTCGAGGACTAGGCTAATCCATTTCCCTACGGAAAATAGGTCGTAGAATGTCCTAGTACAATGTTGTACTTTTGACAAAAAATTATCATGGCCATGGATTTGAAAGCTTGAGCATTATCAGTAACTATCTTCCGAGGACAGCCAAATCTTGATAAAATATTTTCTTCCAAGAAATTGATTACCACTACGTCTGTTATGTTTCGCGTAGGAATGGCTTCTACCCATTTAGTAAAATAGTCGGTAGCAGTCAGAATCCACTTATGTTGTGCACATGAATGTGGATGTATTTCTCCAATGAAATCCAAACCCAATTGCTAAAATGGAGCTTTTGTTTTAACTGGAACCAAAGGTAGTGCAGGAATCTTTTGCTTGCCTGCAAATAATTGATAGGGGTTACACGCTTTGACTTTAGCATTCACGTCAGTGAATAATTTCGGCCAATAATATCCCACTCTTAATATTTTGTAGGTCATTGCTCTCCATGCATGATGTCCTCCACACACTCCTTCGTGAAACTTAATTATAACTTTCTTTGTTTCATATTCTACTAAACAGCTTAGTAAAAATCCCATAGGATCCTTCCAATATAATTGGCTATCCATGATACAATATTTTACTACGTGTAACTTTAGCGTTCTAGATTTGGAAGAAGTCATATCGCTCGGGCATTGCAGAGTTAGAAGGTAAGAGACTTTGTCTTTATACCAAGTTGAAGAAGAGAAGTTCTCCTGGATTTGAATTGTAGGTATTTGATCATCAAATTCTTCTATATCTGGAATTTCTTCATTAGCTTGCAAATGATTTATTCCAAGCACTCTAAAATTAGATTCGGTTAGTAGCTTAGCCAAACCCTGTCCTTTGACAATCTTCATGGGTTTCACCTCCAGATCAAATTCTTGAATTTTAGCAAGCCATCGACCTCTCCTTCCATCGCTATCGGGTTGAACCAATATATCTTTAACGAAACTGGTGGGTACATATGCAATTATCTTAGAATGTAGTACATAGGTCCTGAAAGCTTTTAGGGCCTTCACCATTGCATATGTTTGTTTTTCAAGTATATCGTATCTCAACTCTGTGTCTCTAAGGCTTTTACTGAAGAATGTTATTGGTTGTTCAAACCCTTCTTCGTTCTTATGTAGAAGTATTTTCGCTATTGTGTGTTTAGATGTGAATGACAAAATCATGAATTCTTTCATATAATCTGGGATTTTCAGTACCGGTGCTTCACCTATAACCCTCTTGATATGTTCGAATGAAGCTTTAGCTTTAGTTTTCCACTTGATCTCGCTGACCTTTTTGAGCATATTTGTAATCAATTTTACAATTTCAGCGAAGTTTGGGATGAATCTTCTTAAAAAAATATTTTTTCCTAAAAATGATTGTACTTCCTTTTCTATTCCTAGCAATATTTATAGTATCTATAGCTTCAACTCTTTTCAGATCGATTTTAATTCCATCCTTAGATACTATGTGGCCCAAGAGTTTACCTTCCTGCATTGCAAAATGAGATTTCTTGGGATTCAAAGACAAACCAAATTTTCGACATTTTTCAAACATCTGCTTGAGGTGTACTAGGTGCTCTGCATCAGATTTAGAAAACACGGTTAGATCATCAAGATAAATGACAACAAACTTATCTCTTTCACCAACAAAGGTGATGTACATAGCTCATTGGAAAGTGGCTCATGAGTTCATCAAACCGAAAGGCATTTTATCATACATAAAGGTACCCCATGGGGTGGTGAACGCGGTGTTCTCTTTATCATCCTCATGTACTACAATTTGATTGTAGCCTGAAAAGCCATCAATCATGGACATTCTATTTTCTCTGACCACTTTTTCCAATACGTGATCCATTTTAGGTAATGGATAATTATCTTTGAGAGATGATTTGTTTAAATTTCTGAAATCAATGCACGGTCTAATTTCACCATTTTTCTTCCTAACCGGAACTAAATTAGCTACTCATTCAGAGTATCTGAGTGGGGCAATGATCTTGGCATCCAGGAGTTTTTTTACCTCTTTCTCTATCATAGGCAATAATATAGGATTTATCTATCTGAGCTTCTACCTGAAAGGTTTAACACCTTGCTTCAGAGGAATTTTATGTTCGATTAGGATGGTATCATAAGTTCATAATTCATCATAGGACCAAGAAAAGACATCCTTGTACTGCTTGAGAAGCTCAACATATTTGATTTTTATTTCAGGGGGAAGGTATTTAAATATTTTAACCAGCCTTAGAGTTTCCTTGGTGCCTATATCATAGTCTTCAACCTCTTCAGGCTGAGGCTGTAAAGTAGACTTCAAGGGAATATCGTCATGATCAAATAATCTCTTCAAGGGAATCAAACCTTTAGGGATCTAATTATTTTTCAATATCACCATGTGGTGATTAGCGATCTTATCTCGAAACTCCTTAGGATATTCTCCTTCCTGCATAATCCACGCAGGGTCATTCTGATTTTCTTAGTCAATATGTGTTTCGGCAAAGTCATCCACCATTTCTAGGAATTTTCTAATTTGCTCATCATCTTCGAAAACCTGCGAGTGTTGTATATTGTTTGGTATTGAGGGTCTATGCCTCATTTCTATATGATATTTCAGTTTGAATATCGTAGGAGGTACAAACATTGAGGTTACTTTGGCCAATGAATCTGCCCGTTGATTTTCTGTTCTGGGGATGTAGTGAACATTAACCGATGAGAAAAAAAATTCAATCAAATCCAGGCACAATTTTTGTAAGACCTCAACCTTGGGAGTTTAGCCTAGTACTGATGATTTATCTATTTTATAATTAATTCCGCATCACCATAGACTTCCAAGTTTTTAATTTTCAACTTCCTGGCAGCCTCTAATCCTAAGACCAGGGCTTCATACTCGCATACATTATTGGTGTAATCAATGTCCCACTGTAACCTGTAAGAGAAAGGGATAATAAACTCATCTCCAAGTGCCACAAATAGCACTCCATATCCTGCCCCTTCACATGACGAAGCACCATCGAAATACATTTTCCAAACTCCAATACTATTTACATATTTATTTGTCTTTTCTATTTTTTCTTTTTCTGTATAACTTTCTTCTATACATTCATCTAAATCATCATCAATTGATAAAATAAAATTTCCTAAATCCCAATCTCTGACATAAACAGGGTAATTATTCGGATTTAGCGGATCACTTATTGTAAATGCCAGCCTTGTTTCTCTATACAGGTGGGTGAATTGTCTGTCGAAGATTGGGATTGTAGCGTATGTCATGTCGATTTGGAGGGATCCTCCAAGTTTGGCACCCTAGGACCTGGATAACAACATGCCATACTTTGGAGGTATATCAGCAACAACCACATCCATCAGAACACTTTTTACAGGAATCTACGCAAGATTAACCACTAAATCTTTAATCATACCCAAACATTTAACTTTCTCGAATCAAAGGAATACAAATCTCCATATGGTCGAGTAATTTCGAGACCAAGTCTATCCATAATAAATTTGGGAATCACATTGTGTGAAGCTCCAGAATCCAACATGAAATTATGGAGCAGATGATCATGCACAGTTGGTGTAATGTAGAAAGGAGCGACAGTATCTCTGGCACCTTCAAAATGTGGACCAAAAATTATATTTGTTTTATCATCTTCTAAATTTATAACGTTGTCTTGACTTTCAATATCCGAAAATTTTATCATTTTGGAAATTTTCTTTCTGTATGTAGGTTTTTTTGCCAGTTCAACCAGAGGTATAGGGATCTTGATCTTATTAATCTCATTCTCTAGACTGAAATTTCCCATTGTCTTATCGACTTCTCTGGTTTGGGTTTCTATCTCCCTTTTTTTATGATTTATTAGTTTGTGTTGTTTTTGTTTCAGTTGTTTTTGTCTCGGCAGTCTGTGTTTCAACTAATTTTGTTTTGGCAGTCTGTGTTTCAGCTGTTGGTTGAGCTGTTTCATTCGCTTTACTTTTCGACAAGATTTTCTTCGATTGGGAAATTGTGATATTTCTATCTCTTGGCCTTATATTATGCTTATGTTGGAGCTCAGCCATTATATTGTCGGTGATTCCTTGATAAGCATAATCTTCTGTAATATTTATGTTCTCATCGTTATTAGACCAATATTCTGTGTTTAGATACTTTTCATAATCTTGTCTCGTCAAATAAGGTTCTTGACAATCATTGTCAAAATTATTCATATCTTCCTCTAACTCCTCAAAGTTTCGCATGTCCTCTCCTCCTATAAAATTTTCATTCTTAAAGGGGGCCTGAATCTTTTGATCTTCATTTTTGATTTGTCTTTGTGGCATTTGAGGGTTAAGATTTCCTCTGAAATATTTTCTAGGGAACTCATCATTCTTAGATTGGTCCAATTCCATTTTCGAGATTTTGTTTGACAATTCTTTGATTATTTTTTCCATGTCATCCATCTTATCTTCTAAGGACCTCCTAGATCCAGAGGGTCCTACTTTTTCTCTGTATCGTTTGATTTCTTTATTTCTCGTTTCGAATTTATCTTTTAACTTCTCTTATGCCATCATATTTGACTCAATTTCTACAGCATCATCCTACATTTTAGTGAGGTCGACGGATCTCCTTTCCCTCAACAATAGAGAAAAATCGGGCTCGAAAGCCCTGGCAAAAGTTACCTTTGCTGCAGGTTGGGAGGGTTTAACCTCAACTGGGATCTTATTATATAATTATTAAACCTTTGAGTGAATTCAAGAACTGTTTCTAAATTTTTCTTTCTTAAATCTCCAAACTCGGTTAGATAATAAAGGTGATATTTTCTCTCTCCCCATTGTTTGAGAAAGACACTTTCTAACTTGTCATATGATCCTATGGAATCTGTCGGCAATCCTCGTAACCAGGTTCTCACCTATCCTTCAAAATTTTGAACTAGGAGTCTTGAATAAACATCCTCGTGCTCAAGGCCAAGGATATCAGAGAACTGATCGAAGAAATTAATGTGCTCAGTCACGGTTAAGTCTCCCTCTCCAGTGAACTTTTGCAGGTTTTTCATATAGTTTTTGGGTAAATCATGGAGGGGAATTGGGAGGACCAAAGGAGCATACCTAGCAGCTAATTTAGCAAAAATTCTAGGAGGTGAAGTTGGTCCTTTACCACCTCCTCCTCCTCCTCCAGCACCATGTCCTCCTATACCTCCACCACCGCCTCCGGCACCAGCCATTGATAATATAGAGGATGAAACTTGGAGATTATATCGAAGATTTTCAAAGAGGTGTAGTGACCTTTTGGCTACGTTTGGATGAAGCAGAAAAATTTCAGGAAACTGACCGTCAGAAGACAGGAAATCTAAAAAAGAGGGAATGGGGAAAGTAGGATTGGTTTCTTCGGATTTACAGGATGTATACACGGGAGAACCAACAGGATTCGAGTCAAGGTATAAGATATATTCCTCAAAACTTTGAGAGGTTGGAAGATTGACTTTGGGAACTGATGAAATGTCAATTGAAGCGGGTATTGAGATGGATGTTTTACCTTTATTGGTAAAGGAGAAAGTTGGAATGGTCTCGGCTTTAATCTCGGGTGAAACCAACTTGGGTTTTAGGGTTTGGGCCTCGATTCTATCAGTAGATGTTTCTCTGAAATGGAGTTTGTTGGGACCTTCTTGAGAAGTTAACTGCTCAAGTAAAACCTTAGTATTAGATTTAGGTTGATAAACTTTACTTGTTGATGCAGTAGTCTGTTTAAGGTATCCCCTTGGTTTCACAAGTCTTTATGGGTTAGATACGGGAAAAGTCTGCTTATCATCTAGATTATTTCTGGTATTCTTTCGACTAAATGTCAGTTTATTAGTTGTGGAGTCGCCAAGTGAAAGATAAAAAAATAGCCTTATAATGTATTCAATCTTTGTTCACTATCAAAGAGAGAAACTTACTAATGTCATTCTCCCAGGGAAAAATAAATTTGTTTCTCCATCCCCGGCAACGGCGCCAAAAATATGTTGTTCCTGAGTTTATACTTAAGGCTCAGAGCATAATGTCAGGCATCAAGAAATAAGAAAGGTTTTAATGTTTTATTTTTCTACCTGAGTTATGCGAGAAAAATTCCTTAAATTGAATTAACAGTATAATAGCTCAGAGGTCGTCTTTCGTGTCTGAGTTAAAATGAAAAGTATTGAATGTAATGAGAGAAAAACATAAAGTTGTTAGACAAAGCAAGCCATCGGTTACAGAAGAATCTTACTTTGTTACAAAAGAAGAAAATACATATAACCGATGTCTTGAGTTGTTATACTGTCAATTCAATTTAAGGAATTTTTCTCACATAACTAAGGTAGAAAAAGAAAACATTAAAACCTTCCTTATTTCTTGATGTCTGACATTATGCTCTGAGCCTTAAGTATAAACTCGGGAACAATAGGCCCCGTTTGGGTAAGTCAGTACATCAACTTCCTAGGGTCGTAACTTTTGCATACGATCTTCGTTTTAGGTGTACGATAGCCCATTGGAAAGATCTATCTGAGGACTACAACAATTATAGAAAATTTCATGATAAATATTTTTACCTGCAACTTACCCAAAAAAACGTCGTTTAGGGCCTCAAAACGGCTACGGAAGTTCGGGACCCGAAAAACTGCTAAATATAGTAAATTACAAAAATTGGAAGGAAGTTGTTTTGAACCAGTTGGAAAAGATGGGTGGCCACTGATATCCACCTGGATCAATCCTCCATCCTTAGGAAGAAATGGTCTCCATTGCATTGAGTTCCCCCATCAGATGAAGAAATTTCTACTAAATTTGGCCCCGGGTGAGCCACTTGCCTTGGTGCAGGAGTTGCCCTGCTTTGACGACTCGATAAAGCTGGATCCTTTGTTATCAAGTGCCCTTGATCTGTGTGTCCATAATATGATCATTGGATGCCCGTTGTATGCAGTCGGGGTTGAGCTTTGTTGGTGTCAGTTGTTATGCTATGTCTGAGGTGTCCAATAATGGTGGGAAATAAGGTCGAAGGAGGTCCACGTTGAACACTAGGTGCAGGCCAAGGAAAGGAGGAATGTTGAGCTCAAAAGAATTATCCCCCACAGCCTTGGTGATGGTGTACAGCCCATAACAGAGTGGGTGAAGCTTCCAATGGGGTCTTGTAAGGTGTTCTTTCTACAAGTGCAACCAAACTTTGTCGCCCACCTGAAACTTATGTGGCACCCGATGTTTATCATGGTGCTTCTTGTACTTGTCATTGGACTTCTGTAGGATATCATGAACCTGTTGGCAGATGTGTTGCATCTTCTCAATGAACCGGGTAGCTTTGTTAGCTTCAATTGGGAGCAGGAGATGAGTCGGTCGAGGTGGCTGCAAGGGGAAGTGCAACATCTATGGGACTCAATGGTTGGAATCCCAACCCCACCTGAAAGGGGTTGTGTCTGGTTGAGCTATGCATGTCTTGGTTGTAGCTATGTTGGACACATGGAAGACTCTCATCCCATGTGCAAGGGTGCTTGGAATTATACATGCGCAGGATATGCACGATCATTCGATTTACGACCTCTATTTGGCCATCTGTCTGGGGGTGGAAGGCTGTGGATTTGGTGAGCTTGGTGTCCAGCGGTGACTAGAGGCTCAACCAGAATGTGCTAAGAAATCGACTGTCTTGATCTGAGACAATGGTTTGTGGGATCCCAAAATGTACCCAGACTCATTCAAAGAAGAGCTTGGCAGTGGCTTCTGCTGTGATGTTCTTCTTGCAGGAAACCAGAATCACCATCTTAGAAAAGTGATCAACAACCACAAAAACACAGTCATTTTCCCACTTGGTGGATGAGAGGCCCGACATGTAGTCCATTGATATGGATTCCCATGGACTGTCAGGAGTAGGAAGAGGGGTGTAGAGTCCCTATTTCTTAGTGGTCGGTTTGGCAATAGCGCAGGCAGTGCAGGACCTGATATATTTGTTGACCATCTGTCGAAGTTTCGGCCAGTAAAAATGTTTGTGTAGCATCGCCACTGTCTTTTCGATGCCAAAGTGTCATGCCACTCGACTGTAGTAGGCTTCCTAGATCATTTCACTCACTCACTTGATGGAACACAGATATGGCCCAAATGACACAACAACCCATCCTAAAGATGGAAATTATCGACAATTGCGTTTTCGTTTGCACCCAGTGACCTTATCTACTTGCTTATGTTGTGTGGAGAGGTCGGTCGCAGATACCTTGGATGTGGTTGTGATATTTTTCTCATTCTGAGAGTGAATCACAAAGAAGGCAAACTTCCTCATCTGAGAGATGACCTTCCTGCATTGCTTGGCAGAGATCAAGGAAATAACACTAGGTGGGACTGCCTCGGGTATCCTGTACAATTTCCTATTCAAAGTAATAATAACACTACGAGGCCTAGACTTATATATAGCATGGCGTTTCCATAAATAAGGTTGGCCCAAAAGAAAATTACAAACTTCAAGAAGAGCAACATCACACAATACCTCGTCTTTGAAGGGCTTGATGTCATACGATAGTCAGCACTATTGGTTGACGCGGAGATCGCTTCCTTGGCGGAGCCATCCAATGGTGTAGGGTTGTGGGTGTGGCATTGTCGGTAGGGCCAGCCGCTTGACAACCTTTGTTGAGATGAGGTTATTTTGGCTACCTCTCTAAATAATGAAGTGCAGCGGGGTGCCTTTTACCCACATCTGTGAATGGAAGAGGCGCACTCCTTCTTCAGGCTCGTCTAGTTCATCAGGTTGGAGCTTGCTAGTAGCAATGTTGGCACTGGGTTCCACATCAATGATCCATCTTTCCCTTTCTGGTTCTGACTCAGACTCAGAACCTGCATCTGATTCAAAGGCTTTCACTTCGGCCACCAGTGACTTCTTTGAGCAACAGTCAGCAGTTTTATACGGCTCTTATGGAAGTCGCACCACTTCCCGGTATCTTTCTTTGTCTTTCCGGTGTCCCTCTTTGCTTGATGCTTCGACTAGTTGTCCTGATACTGTCCATATTTTCTCTTTCCTTTGTTCTATGGGTTGGGGCTGTCCTTTCCTGTCTTTTTTTGTGCGGGGTTCCCATGCCCAAATTACCGTGTCTTTTGTTTGAGCTTCTGCTCAATTTTGATGGCATATCGGTAGGACGCGCCCAAGGACGAGATGTCCAGAAATTCCATTTCAGTCTGGATGTATCTATGCATAGCACCATGATATTTGAGCACCAAATGTCACAATGAATCTTTGATACCCAGCTTGGTGTGCAAGGTATGGAATATATTTGTGAACTCTGGCACTACTTGGTCTCTTTCTTGACGCAGTGTGGTCCATTTGGTATACAAGTCATCATAAATTCCAACAGGGTAGTATTTTTCCTTAATAACATCCCTAAAGTATTCCCAGGTGGTCGTGATTGTAAATAATGATGGTTCCTCTGTTTCCTTTTGCTCACCGAAAGTTTCCCACCAATTTTTGACATGGGGAACGGCTTTGAGGAGCGCTAAAGTAATCTTTTCTCTATTCAAAAAGTTATGGACAAAAAAATACCCTTCTAGTAGATTCAACCACTTGTCTACATCATCTGCGTCTATCTGACCTTCAAATACAGGAATATCGAAGTTTATTTGTACCTTGAAGGGGGTGGCGCCTCCGCTCGAAGAAGATGTGTCACTTGTTGGTAATCGCCGAAGGATTTGTGTGAAACTATCCATCATCTTGTTCCTTTGTTGCGTGAGGGCTTCCTCAAGAAACATTTTCAAAGGATCTCATGTCCTATCATATTTCTTTTCTCCTGCCATGAGAGGTCTCTTGGGCGTGCGAGAGCTTTGGTCCTCAAGAGAAACAAGCTCGAGACCCAATTATTTGTACTCTGACCTCGTTGGGGACATGCATTAAGATAACAAGGAGAAGACCACTCTGATATCACTGATCTGGATTTTATGAGCAAAACGAAATGACTACAGATTATTAACAAATGTTTAACAATGAATAACAGAGATACAGTAAAATCGGTTTTCTATTCAATAAGGAAATAAGTTGAAACTGTAAAATGTAGCAGAAAACAAGCTTGTTGGAATGGTGGCGGCTTATCTCTGAGGAGAGATGTGACGGCTGCAATCATTCACAAGAAGATGAGTACAATGAGGCTCTGAAGGCCTTTTTACAATAAACATGAGTTTCAAAAACCCTAGACATCCAAAAACCTAACCCTATGAGATGAAGCGCCAAAAGTCATGTGGGCCCCATTTGGGTAAGTCAATACATCAACTTCGCGGGGTCGTAAATTTTGCAGACGTTCTCTATTTTAGTCGGACGATAGCCCGTTGGAAAGATCTATCTGAGGACTACAACAGTTGCCAAAATTTTCACAATAAAAATTTTCGACTGCAACTTACCCAAAAAAACGTCGTTTAGGACCTCAAAACGGCTCTGGAAGTCCAAGACCCAAAAAACTGCTAAAAATAGTTAATTATGAAAATTGTGAGAAAGTTGCTTTGAGCCAGCTGGAAAAGGTGGGTGGCCACCGATATCCACTTGGATCAATCCTCCCTCCTGAGGAAGCAATGGTCTCCATTGCGTTGAGTTTCCCCCATCAGATGAGGAAATTTCTGTTGAATTTGGCCCCGGGTGAGACACTTGCCTTGGTGCAGGAGCTGCCCTGCTTTAACGACTCGATAAAGCTAGATCCTTTGTTGTCAAGTGCCTTTGATCTATCTGTCCACAATATCATCACTGGATTCATGTTGTATGTAGTCGAGGTTGAGCTCTGTTGGTGTCAGTTGTTCAGTTACGTCGGAGGTGTCCAATAATGGTGGGAAATAAGGCCGAAGGAGGTCCACATTGAACACTAGGTGTAGGCCAAGGAAAGGAGGAATGTTAAGCTCAAAAGTATTATCCCCCAGAGCATTGGTGATGGTGTACAGCCCATAACAGAGTGGGCAAAGCTTCTGATGGGGTCCTCTAAGGCGTTCTTTCTACAAGTGCAACCAAATTTGTCACCCACTTGAAACTTATGTGGCACCCAATGTTTATCATGGTGTTGCTTGTACTTGTCATTGGACTTCTGCAGGATATCATGAACCTGTTGGTGGATGTGTTAGATCTACTTAATGAATCGGGTGTCTTTTTCAACTTCAATTGGAGCAGGAAGTAGGTCGAGGTGACCGAAAGGGGAAGTGCAACATATATGGGACCCAATGGTTGGAATCCTAACCCCACCTGAAAGGGGTTGTGGTCGTTTGAGCTATGCAGGGCTTGGTTGTAGCTATGCTGGACATAGGGAAGACTCTCATCCCATGTGTGAGGGTGCTTGGAATTATGCATGTGCAGGATATGCACGATCATTCGACTTACAACTTTGGTTTGGCTATCTGCCTCGGGGTGGAAGGTCGTGGATTTGGTGAGCTTGGTGTCTAGCAGTGACCAGAGGCTCGACCAGAATGTGATAAGAAATCGACTGTCCTGATCTGAGACAATGGTTTGTGGGATCCCAAAATGTACCCAAACTCATTCAAAGAAGATCTTGGCAGTGGCTTGTGCTGTGATGTTCTTCTTGCAGGCAACCAGAATCGCCATCTTAGAAAAGCGATCAACAACCAAAAAAACACAGTCATTTCCCCGCTTGGTGGATGGGAGGCCCAACATGTAGTCCATTGAGATGGATTCCCATTACCTGTCAGGAATAGGAAGAGGGGTGTAGAGTCCCTATTTCTTAGTGGTCGATTTGGCAATAGTGCAGACAGTACAGGACCTGATATACTTGTTGACCTCCTGTCGAAGTTTCGGCGAGTAGAAATGTTTGTGTAGCATCGCCATTGTATTTTTGACACCGAAGTGTCCTGCCACTTGACTGTAGTGGGCTTCCCAGATCAGCTTCACTCGCTCGCTTGATGGAACACAGATATGGCCCAAATGACACAACAACCCATCCTAAAGATGGAAATTATCGACAATTGCATTTGCACCCAACATTTGGTAGGTGGTGGTGAAGTCTGGGTCTGTCTCATAGAGTTGGGGCCATCAATAAGTCTCATGGCCGCAAGAGTCTAGCACTGTGGTGAGTGTCGTGACTAGTGGTCTACTGAGGCAATTAACGATGTGGTTGGTGCTTCTTGTTTTATACTTGATGTTGAGGTGGAATTGTTGTAAGTATGTGGACCACTTTTGATGGTAGTCATTATGTAATTTTCCTTGTGTCTGCATGAACTGCAGTGGCTTATGATCAGTGTGGATGACTGTCTCCCTCCCAAGAATGTAATGTCTCCACTGGCGGTAGGCTTGCACAATGGAGTACATTTCTTTGTCGTAAGTAGGGTACTTACGGACAACATCTGATAGTGTCTCACTATGATAGGCCACGGGGTGGTCGTGCTGAGTGAGAACGTCTCCCACAGCATAGTCTGAAACATCTATCTCGATCTCAAAGGGTCGATGCAGGTCTGGTAGTGAAAGTACTGGGGCTGAGCACAAACGCTGCTTCAAATCATTGAATGCTTGTTGTTGGGACTAGACCCACACAAATTTTTCCTTACCACCACCCCTGGTTATTTGGCTGAGGGCTCATGCAATATGGGAGAATCCCAACATGAACCTGCGGTAGAAATTGGCAAGGCCCAAGAATCTCTGAAGCTCAGTGAGTGTGGTTGGGGCTGGCCAGTCACAGATGACTTGGATCTTGGTTGGATCCACATGTACGCCATGTTTATCAACAATGTAGCCCGGGAAATGGAACCTATCCATCCCGAAGGAGAATTTTTCCAAGTTGGCATATAGCTTGTGTTGTCGTAGGGAGTAAAAAACCTGATGAATATGTTGCAATTGTTTGGCCCAAGACTTGTTGTAAATGAGAGTGTCATCCAGATACACCACTACAAAAGTATTGGTGAATGGTCGCAAGATATCATCCATCATCCTCATGAAAATGGTTGGAGCATTTGTCAAACCAAGGGGCATGACCAACCATTCAAAAAGGCCTTCCTTTGACTTGAAGGCGGTCTTCCATACATCTGTCTCTTCTACCGGGACCTGGTGATAGCCAAAATTCAGGTCAATCTTACTGATGTATTTGGCCCCCGTGAGTTAATCAAGGAGGTTGTCGATTCGGGGAATTGGGTATCGGTTTCTGACTGTGACTTTATTCAGGGCCTGGTAATCAATGCAGAGTCGCCAAGTTCCATATTTCTTTTGTACCAGCACGATTGGGCTCCCGCAAGGTGATGGTCTGGGACATATGTTCCCCTTGTGGAGTAGTTCTTGGATCTGTCGCTTGATCTCGTCATTCTCTAACATAGAGCAACGATAGACTGCCCATTGGGAAGTGGTCCGTTGGGGGTCAAATCGATGGGGTGCTTGACCTGACAGTGCAGAGGTACCCCAGTAGGTGAGGAGAAGATATCTGAGTATTCTTTAATGACCTTATCTACTTGCTTTTGTTGTGTGGAGAGGTTGGTCACATAGACCCTAGATGTGGTTGTGATCTTTTGCTCATTCCGAGAGAGAATCACAAAGAAGACAAACTTTCCCGTCTGAGAGATGACCTTCCTGCATTGCTTGGCAGAGATCAAGGAAATAACACTAGTTGGGACTGCCTCGGGTATCCTGTACAATTTCTTTTTCAAAGTAATAATAACACTACGAGGCCTAGACTCATATATAACATGACGTTTCCATAAATCAAGTTGGCCCAAAAGAACATTACAAACTTCAAGAGGAGAAACATCACACAATACCTCATCTTTGAAGGGCTTGATGCCATACGACAGTCAACACTATTAGCTGACGCAGAGATCACTTCCTTGTCGAAGCTGTTAAGAACCAAACATCAATATAGCATAGAAAAACCTCAAGAAAAGTACTCAATGCCTTGAAAAAGAGATAATATCAGATAATAAGCCTCTTCGAGGGGGCAACCTCCTTTTACCCCACTTAAATGTTCAAGTACAAGA
>ML779687.1:25033-35290 GCA_009831015.1 Picea engelmannii | reverse complement strand
CAATAAAAATTGTCCCAATACCTACTCAAATCCCTCCCATATAACTCCTGGATCACTCTAAATGGTTTTTGGTATAAAGAAACTAATAAAGGGGCCCAAAAAAGTGACAAAAAGAGGCCAAAAAGTCTATAAATAGAAGCTGGCAGCTCATTATCACCATCACTGATTTGGAAATTGACTCTGGAGCCAAAAGACCCCCTTTGCCAAAGATCGTGATTTCGGGAGCTATAGTGGGCGAAACGGACTTCTGCTTGGACCAAGTAAGTACAAACTCCCTTGTCTTGTTATTCAATACTTCATTTTTCACTTTTATTTGATTTTGGGGGTGGGCGTCGACCTCAAAGAGGTCGGCCCTAGGCAAACGCGGGTTGTCCAGGGATAGCCCATGGGTACCCGCGTGCAGAGCCAAGCATCCATGCAGGTACCCGCGACTGTCGCCTCGACAGGCCGCGGGTACACCCCGCGTGATGCAAAAATTGAGTTAAACAAGTCCTGACCCCCCCTTTTTTCTTTGTTGTGTTGGCAGGATGTATGTTCAGTGGAGGGAAAGGGAGCACGAGGTCGCCAATGAGTTAGTGGCCGCAGATCCGAATGTTATGGCCGTGCTAACACAGTGTGGTTTAGTGAAATTCTTTTTGTGTCCGTTTATACGCACGCAACCAAGGCTATTGAACGCCCTGGTTTACTATTGGCACCCTGATGCAGAGGCTTTCATGATAGAGGGGAAATCCTTGGTGCCCACCACCGAGGATATTTACTTTTTGACTGGCCTCTCGAGGAGAAAGGAACCAGTCAACTTTCAGACTTTTCCTGCGGGGCCGAGCAAAGTCTCGGAGCTGATAGAGGAGTATTGTGAGGCTGGGACCGATCAGAGATCTTCCTTGGTACCCGTTAGTAGGATTACCAGCCTCGCCCTTCAGACTATTTTATCACTCATTGGGTCGATTACCGGCTCCGCAGCCGTGCATCAGGCTTCGCACGCACAGATGAACTGTGCAATCCAGTGCATGAATGCACAAATTTTTGATTGGAGTACCACACTACTAGCGAGCATGATGAGTCAAATGACAGCTTGCAGACAGCGGACACACAGGAACTTCGGGTTTGGGACCATCCTGTGTTCATTTTTCTTCGAGAGAGTTCCATGTTTTCGTCCTCGGCTGACAATAGGAGGACATCTGGCTACTTTCCCCACAGTATGCAGATGGGCAGCGTTGTTGCCGCGACAGGGTGGTGGAAGGACCATAGAGGCCTTCAACGACGACGTTTTTGCTTGGCTGTCACGACAGATCCCGGCTATTGAGGACTACCCATAGGCAGGGATCGACTTCTCCAGAGATCCAGCGATACCAGTGCCTCCTGGTGAGGAGCGAGGGGATATGGGTAAGTCTCCACCTATCTAGTTTTTTTGTTTGCATATGTAATTTTTATGTCTTTTTGATATATATATTATGTTTTTGTATAACAGAGTTTTTGATGGGTGAACGTTTATTGCATGCAGATGTGGGACCCGTGCGACCTGCCGATTATGCATGGAACAGGCACCGCCCACGGCCAGAAGCTGCAGCTGTCGCCACTGGAGGAGCAGCAGTAGCAGGGAACCTCCCAACAGGAGAGGCCGAGAGGGTCCTGAGGCGGATTGAGTGGAACTTTACTGCGCTCACTCGCACAGTTCCCATGGCAGAGATAGAGGACCTACCGCCCTCTTTGCAGACTCATATTGTGGGGGTACCTCGGACATGGGTCCGATTCTTTAGGCGTTTGGGCCAAGCTGTATATGATTATAACAGGGCCCATAGGCCCTGAACAGACTTCAGACTTTTATGTGCCACGAGCACTGATATGTATATATTTTTTGAGGGCATAAGCCCCAGTGACTCGTTATTGTTCCCACTTTTGAGGCGCTTGCGCCCATCTATGTACTCTGAGGATTTTATGATGTTTATATATTGTTTTTATCTCTTTTGTGTCTTATGGATTATGTGTGCAAAAATGTATTTACATGGTTATGTTCATGATCTTTTTATATGTGAGCAAGATGCCAATCTAAAATGTGATTAGCTAGAGTATCTGTGATTTGATTTAACCTCCTAGGAACATGAAAATATGTGATATAATCAAAGTTGCATTCCAAGAGATGTACCCTAAGGAATCGTCGGTGTAAAGTCAGGTCATGAACTCGGTATATTCTGTTTAGTTGTGACACAACCAGTTGAGCGTCTAGATAGACCCGGAGGCGAGCGATACCAAATGACAAAGCGTCACAAAGCAATTCAATAACTGCACTATACTCAGCAACATTATTCGTGGTGTCACCTAAGCATATACCTCTGGAAGATAACAACTGACCCTGTAGTGTAAAGATTACCCAAGCTGCGGAGGCAAGCCTCTGCGTGTGTCGACTAGCACCGTCCGCATACCCAACGAACACCTCGGACTCACTTGACATCTGCCATATTGATGAAAGATAACATCAATGACACGTCCATAACACGTTTTAAAAGAAATGAAAAAAAGTAATAGTACAAAGACTATACATATGTTACAAAAAGTTACCCACAGTGACCGTTCTATGAGAAATACTTCTTGAGGTAGAGCCCATTTCTAGGCTCCGCCAAATCATTCCCTTCAAAATAGACCAAACGATAAGTGCCCTTTTTTAAAACCTCCTTAATACTGAAGGGTTTGAACCACATGGGTTTAAACTTTCCTGCCCCCAGGGGGTCCTTATCTTGGTCATAGACCAGGACAAGGTCGCCCTCGGAGAAAACCCGAGGATGAACGGACCTATCATATTGACACTTGACCTTATGTTTATGAGCCTCGTTGGCCAGGGCCGCATCGCGACGCTGTTCATCAAGTTGCTCAAGGTGTACTAACCGTTCTTCAAGCGGAGAAGTGTCTGGCAATAACTGTACTGCCAATTCAGAGATGGAATTTGACATTTGATGGCAAAGACTACCTCTAGCCTGTAAACGAGTTGGAAAGGCGAGAAACCGGTTGCAGTCTTAACTGAGGTTCGGTAATCCCATAATGTCGAGTATAACATCAAATGCCAATTTAACTTGGTTGAGTTGATAGTTCATTGTAGAATCCTCTTAAGAGTTTTGTTTACAGCTTCCACCTGCCCATTGGCTTGGGGATAGTAGGGTGATGAGTGTTCCTGCCGTAACCCAAGCTTTGATGTTAATTCAGACATCATTTGGTTCTGAAAGTGACTGCCATGGTCAGTGACAATCTCTCTCGGGACGTCGAACCATGCTATAATATGGTTAAATAAGAAGAGAGTTGCGGTCTCTCCATCATCTTTGAACGTCGGCATAGCTTCGACCCACTTAGTGAAGTAGTCGACAGCTACAATGATATAGCGATGCCCCCTGGCTGATGGGGGGTTGCATGTAGTGTAATCAATCCCCCACTTAGTGAAGGGACCGACTGTCATGACAGAAAATATGGGAGCTGGATGTGCCCTCATCTTCCGTGAGAAGATTTGGCACGGATGGCACTTCTTGACCGACTCGATACAATCTTTGATAAGTGTGGGCCAAAAGTAACCTACTCGTAAAATCTTTTGGGTTGTTGCCAACCCAGATAAGTGACCGCCACAAGCTCCTGTATGACAATCATTGAGCACTATGACGGCCTCCTCATGAGTGAGACATCGACGCAAGATGCAGTCTACACCTCTCCGATACAATGTATCATTGAGTATGAGATAATTCTTGGCCTGATGGCATATCCGTCGACGCTCATCACGAGAAGCAGAGGTGGGGCACTTCAAAGTCTAGAGATAGATCAGTATATCTCCGTACCAGAGGTCTGAAGATTCAATCAAAAACATATCCCCCCGGATAGGCGATTCCTCAGGCACAACGTCACCTGACTCAACGGGAAGCTCCGAGATAAGTTCTGCGAAGACCAGTGACTTTTTGGACTTGGCTGAAACAAAGTCTAAGTCAAATTCTTGGAGGATTACCATCCATCTACTGATTTTTCCACCGATAACTCGTCGTGTCAACATGTACTGGAATGGATTCACGACGGTAACGACGGTGGTCTTGCGAAACAGAACATAGTGACAGAACCGTTGAACAACATGAACTACTGCCAACGCAAGTTTTTCGAGATGGGTATAATTAAGTTCCGGTCCTATGAGGCCTCGGCTCAGGTAATAGATCACGTATTCGAAAAATGAATCATCCTCCTGAACTAAAACCATCCCTATGGTTGACTCTACGGTAGCCAGATATAATAAGAAGTCTTTGTTATAATTAGGTGGCCGTAGCAGAGGTGCGATAGTGAGGGCATGTTTTAATGCGTCGAAAGAGCGTTGAGCGGCTTTGTCCCAAAAAAAGGGAACATCTTTCTTCAGTAAACACATAAAGCCCTTGGTGATTTCGGCATAGTTGGCGATGAAGCGTCGTAAGAAGTTCACCTTGCCTTGAAGACTTTGAAGTTGTAAGATTGTGCGTGGGGGAGGCAAATGGATTATTGCCTCCACCTTAAGAGGATCAACCATGATCCCTGTTGTTGACACTATGAAACCTAACAAACATCCTGACGTGACGCAAAAGCTGCACTTGTTGGGATTCAAGCGAATCCTGAAGTAGCGACAGCGTTCGAAGATTAGTCTGAGGTGTGTAGGATGATTCTTTTGCTTGCGAGAGCGTGATGCTAAATCATCTAGATAGGCCTCAACTATATGTTTGAGGTCATGAAACGCAAAAGACATGGCCCGCTGGAAGGTGGCTCCAGCATTCTTGAGGCCAAAAGGCATCTTACGATAGGTGAATGTACCCCACAGACAAATGAATGTCGTTTTGTGTTTGTCCTTAGGCTTGATTTGGATTTGATTATAGCCCGAAAAACAATCCATGAATGAAAAGGCTTCACAACTGTCACATTCATCAATGATCTGGTCTATGAATGGGGTTGGATAATTATCTTTTGCACATGCCTTGTTCAAATCACGGAAATCGGTACATACACGAATCGTGCCTTGTTTTTTATCGACCAGCACGGGGTTTGACACCCATTGAGTCAAATGAATAGGGTATATGAACCCAGCCTTGAGCAATTTCTCAACCTCAATCTTAATGGCTGCTGCTTTCCTAGGATTAACTGAACAAATTTTTTGTCGAACGGGCTTAGCATCAGGATACATTGTGATTTCATGTTCAACTATTTTCGGATCAATGCCTGGCATTTCCTCATAAGACCAGGCAAAAATGTCACGGAATTCTTTGAAAATATCTGTGTAAATTTGAATCTCTTTAGGGGACAAATCCGCTCCGACGAAGACATTTTCCACGACGCCAGGGTTTCGGGAGATGTTGATAGGTATAGTGGCAGCGATAGTCGCCATATTTTCCTCAGCATAAATTTCCTGTGTAGCTAAGAGGTTAATGGGACATGGCTGATCTCCCGTCATGGTGATAGTGAATTCTCCTGCCTCGATTCGGCTTAACTCGGGGAGGAAATATGATTTGTGATGAAAATCTTCCCAAGGTTTGTCCGGACTAGTAATTGCTTCGATTACTGCTTCGTCCGAAGGCAAGACCAAATCTAACGAATCGGTGTTGGCGAGAGAACCCTGAGCCCAGATAGGCTCTGGAGGTGGATCCAACTCTTGTATGGGAGTCAAATCAGGAGTGGCTGAAGCTTGCTAGACTAAAGAGTATGCTACTTCAGCGGTCGACAAGGGCATGGACATGCCGGAGTGCCCTGCCTCATCCATCGTGGCTGATGGGGAAGGAAGAATCCACGGATCCTGAAAGTAAGTCATGCGGAACGACGAGACGTGAAAAATCTCAGCCTTGTGGCGAGTCGATATAAACTTGACATCGCCATGAGGAGGTGGGTAATCGAAAGTACCCATTAAGGATGGGCACAAACCAACTCCTACGTTAACGACACCGGCTTGAGGATTATCAATCATGGGAACCATGGATGCCCCCAAAGCTGGGTCAGGTCTAGAGAAGGACAATTGATCAATGGTCACTATCTGACCCTCGAGTGGAAACAACAAGACTCGGAAAACTATAGCGACCACAGATTGCATAGCATAAGTCCAACTCCGACCTAACAAGAGGTTATAGTCGAGGGGAGCATCAACTACCTCTACTTCAACGCACACGATCTTCCCGCCTAACTGCATAGGGAAGGAAGGAATGATGCCATGTGGTCGGAAAGAACGACCGTCGAACGCAGTGAGGAGAGTAGGTGATGGAGACAACTCGGGCTGACCAATGGCTTTCCAGCATGCTAACAACATAATGCATGTCGAGGCGCCCTCGTCGACCACCGTGCGAAAGATATTGCGTGTAAAAGTTTTCGTGGGATGAGCCACTACTATCTGAAATGCTACGTGGTAAGGCAGATGAGGTTTTAAGTCAGTTGTATCTAGCATGATGGTACCCGGATTACAAGTCTCAGTAGAGCCTAAAGCAGTCAACAAGGCTTTCCTCTGAGCAGGGCAACTTTGGAGGACCTTTAAAGCGGACATAGAACAAGGGGTTTAGGATAAATCTTCCACCACAGAGTAATTCTGGGCGGCCCTTGCATTTGAATTGTGAGAAGATTTCTTAAATGCACCCTTTGGAATGTGTGTCATTGTTTCAACTAATGTCTTCTCGATATGTAGAGGAAGATATGGGAGTTCGGCTTCTTTGCCCTTCTCAGAGGCGCTTGGTTTACTATAGTCGTGCGCTCTAGTCATTATTAAAGCATCACCCCTAACCATATATACGTTCACGGAAGAGGAATTATTTGGAGGAGGGCAGGTTTCTTGGCTGCCTCCTTCAACACTTGTAGAGGCTTGAGTTAAATTGTGCCCATGCTGAAAGGGATTAGTCAACACAGCTTGTTGTTGCTGTGTGACAAACTTTTGGGCCTCTGCAAGTCGAAGACACAGATGGGTTGGGTGGTCTTCCACACACAAATTGTACGGATACCTCGCCTTCTGTTTTTCTATGGTGCCCTCGCCAGCATTATCAGTGGGTTTTTTCTCCCCCTTACCCTTCTTTCTTTGTTTTTTCTTCCCTTCAGGTTGTTCGGTGGCCTTTGGGTTAGTCGTCTGCACGGAGTGTACTCCCGACGTTTGGGTAGGAGGAGCAGCCAAGACAGTAGTCTGGCTGGCCGCTGAGTGTTGTATAGATAACTATTGCAATTTTTTTGTCAATTGCTCAGCAGGCTTGGTTTGGGCTGAACCAACAATACTGTCGGCATGTGGTCCAGCTCTCTATCTAGTTTTATCCAATATTGATCGTGGAGCATCTGGAAGGATGTTGTATAATAAACTAGACTGAGAATAGATGAGCTCAAACTGTTGAGCTCTCATGATGGCATCTTCTTCGGAGAAAACCCCAGAAGTTGCGACATCTTTGGATAATTGCGGTACTAAAGACTTAAGGAACCACTCAAGCAGGAATGCTGGTGGAACCGGTACTTTGATTAGACTATTTCGACGTCTCCACTCTCGGATATGATCAGAGATATGGTCCGCTGTCGTCTGTTCAAAATTGGCAAGCAGTTTTGTGCCCGCGTCGTATTTCACAGGTAACTGGAAATGGTTAAGGAAGGCCATAGCCAGTTCGCCAAAAGAAGAATATCGTGAGCGATCAAGCTCAATGTACCATTTTGCGGCACTCCCGATAAGAGTGCGTTGAAACAATCACAACTGGACGGAGTCATCTTTCAGTGAGTTAGATGAACACCAAAGATGGAAAGTAGTCACATGATCACCTGGATCTTCATTAGGCTTGGCCTCGAACTTTGGAATGTCTGAAGGCAACTTCGTTGGCATAGGAGGCCAACGTGGATCGTGACAAATAGGATCATTTAACAACCGTGTCAAATCTGGCAAGTGTAACGTCGCCAGGAATGGTAGTTTGGGTTGCTGCTGATAGCCTGGAAAAAAGGGTCCTGGAGTTTGACTGGCACTAGGTTGCCAGGAAACGTTTGGTTGCTGGCCCAGATTCTGGTAGAAACCATGGCCTTGACCAGCATAAGGATTTTGCATCTGTGGAAACATCATTGGTTGATTCCCCATGAAGGACATAGGATGTTGGGCATTCATCGTGTTTGATGGACTTTGGGAAGGATTACTCCATGCCGGTCCTGCTGGGATAGGCATAGAAGTCTGTCTGGGGTTCCATTGACTGTGGAAAGAATTACCCCAGAATGGCATTCCAGATGAGGGAACGAATCCTTGTCCTGAGTTCCAAGGTCCTGGTATATGTGCCCCCGGTGCAGGAATAGTACCCTGCGCCGGAGTAGACTGTCCAAATATGGGAGTGCCCCCAGATGGGAAAGCAGTGGATGCGAAAGTATTGTTACCAAATGTCTCATTCCAAACAAATGGTGACGAACCTACCGGCAGTGTTTGAACAGGTGTTCCTTGACTCCCGGCTCCAAATGGACTCATGTGTGCAGGCTTCCCGGCGGACTGCTAATGCAGACCACCCAGCGAAGGGGACGAAGGAGAGATATGACCTCCAGCGTAAGGAAAAGAATTGAAAGGGATAGGAATGCCCCCAAGTTGACCTTGCAGAGGAGTGTTAGAGCTCCCTGCCCCCAGACCCAAAGTCTATAAAGTGGAGTGAGTGAGTGCAGGATTTGTACCTGAACTAGGCATCCCGTATGAAAACGGAGAGCCTGTCGCACTAGGTGTGAAGGGATTTGTAGCCGCCGCGATAGATGGGGTTGGTCCACTCTGCGACGTAGTTGCAGCCGAGATCGTAGTGGCTCGGGCCGACGACGACAAGTTAGGAGATGCTTCTCCTGTGGTAGAAACGATGGTGGGAATGGAAGAAATGCCAGAAGAAGTAACAAAATTTGGTTCCATAACTGTGTGAGGCACTGACAGGCGTTCGTAAAATTGAATTGGCACAATAAATTGTGGCCAAGTATCAGTGGTTGGGGTTTCAACTGAACCAATATTGGCGGTTGATCCCTCCAGGAGTTGTTCGGGCTCAATGGTTGGTAACCCGGTTGCTTCGAAAGACCCTTGTTGGTCTAGCTTCTGCCTCAATGGTGGCGGGGGTGGCTCCAATATAACTGGCGGCAGGCCCAGAAGCCTTCGTGACCGGTGGAGCTCTGAATCTTCCACTGTGTGAGAAAATCCATGACACGCTAAGGTATTCTACACATTCAAACAGTAACACACACTAAAAAGAAGCCCCTATGAGATAAGACAAGCAATCACTAACTATTTTGAAGAAAAGTTACAACAGCTAACACTAGAGCAACTTACCGGTGCAAGTGCAACTCGAATACGGAATCACCCTCTGGGTATACTCTGCAAAGCGTGGTCCGATGTCTGTCCTAGGTACCGCGGTATACCCCCGTAGTCACCTGTGTATGTCCCTAGAAAATATTGGCAACTAGTTTGCCAGCACGCGAACAGTCACCAGGCGGGTACAGTCGATAGTCGGGTAGACCACAATGAGCAAGGTATCAAGCCTGAAACATGTCAAGAGTATCAAGAGAAAATGGTCTGGAAGACAACTGAGGACCTTGAATAGATTCGAGACCCACGAAGCCCCGTGGCAAATGCAAACGACGGAATCCCTCAACAAATCCTCGATATGTGTTCTCCACTACGTTTGGTCCGGCTTTGGAGGGGTTATCTCCGCTACCTTTCCTTACGCGACCTCGTGTTTATCCCCTGTGTTAGAGGGGGGTCCCAGATAACTTCCACGTAACTGGACTTCTACACTCCCTATCACAGACTCCGATGTTTATTTTAGGGTGGCCTTGGAGAATTTACTCTCCAACCTGTTCCAAGGCCCTAGTCCTGAGCTAGTGTATGAACCTTACAAACAAAAAGTCTAATAGATTTTAATTAGCGTTGCTTTTAATGGGCTTTTTTACGTCACAAGGTATGAAATTGAAACTGATGGTGTGTAAAGACTCAAAGAAAAATGAATAAGAAATGCTTGGAAACAAAAACTTTTACAAAAAATGCAAAAATCAACAACTTTTCGCAAGAAAGTCTTCTTTTTCTTTTCAATTTTTCTAAGATTTCATGCAATAAACATAAAGTAATTTCGCTCAATCTGCGAGCTACTTATGCTCTAAATGTACTGCAAAAACTTATGAACAAAAAGACTTATTCCTAGCTATTGATGCAGCAACACAATCTTCAAACAAAGAAGCAAAATGAAAAAGAGATATTTTTTTTTATTTACGTGCTAAATGAAGCAACAAAGGGAAAATGTCGACAAGCACAAAACCAAGAAAACAAAATAAAATTCT
>ML779687.1:7772-20917 GCA_009831015.1 Picea engelmannii | reverse complement strand
GTTGACCGTCCGGACCGAAAAAGGGGTAAACTACCGCCGGACAGACGTGACTTCAAATTTCAGTTTAACGAGCGTGAAAGGCCACAAGATCGCTCGGCAATATTTTCATGTTTAGAGGGTCTAAAAAGGGCTTAAAAGGAGACTCGTTATGTTTGGGGAGTCCGGAGGGTAAGACAAAGAGTGAAAAAGACCCATGTGAATGAGGCTTAAACTCGTATTCAGGAAAGATTATACGGACTTTCGAGCCTACAGTGTTGTTAGAAACGGCATGGACACCATAATGCAACCAAGACCTACGTAGGGCATCCATGTTTCGGTAAGCTCTACCACCAAGTTGCGACACTTCTAAAGCAGATATGACGGTTTTGTGCCACAACCGGATGGGATCGATCCTATGTCATCAGAACAAAAGGCAACGAGATGCAACAGTTGGGATGAAATCCTACCCTATATGCTCAAGTTGATTTTTCAAAAATAAAAAATAAAAAATTTATGGACCGTCAATATATTTTTTTTTATTTTTTGAAACTCAATAAAAATTGTCCCAATACCTGCTCAAATCCCTCCCATATAACTCCTGGATCACTCTAAATGGTTTTTGGTATAAAGAAACTAATAAAGGGGCCCAAAAAAGTGACAAAAATAGGCCAAAAAGTCTATAAATAGAAGCTCGCAGCTCATTATCACCATTGTTGATTTGGAAATTGACTCTGGAGCCAAAAGACCCCCTTTGCCAAAGATCGTGATTCTGGGAGCTATAGTGGGCGAAACGGACTTCTGCTTAGACCAAGTAAGTACAAACTTCCTTGTCTTGTTATTCAATACTTCATTTTTCACTTTTATTTGATTTTGGGGGTGGTTGTCGACCTCAAAGAGGTCGGCCCTAGGCAAACGCAGGTTGTCCAGGGACAGCCCGCGGGTACCCGCGTGCAGAGCCAAGCCTGCACGCGGGTACCCGCAACTGTCGCCTCGACCGGCCGTGGGTACCCCCGGCGTGATGCAAAAATTGAGTTAAACAAGTCCTAACCCCCCCTTTTTGCTTTGTTGTGTTGGCAGGATGTATGTTCAGTGGGGGGAAAGGGAGCACGAGGCCGCCAATGAGTTAGTGGCCACAGATCCGAACGTTATGGCCGTGCTGACACAATGTGGTTTAGTGAAATTCTTTTTGTGTCCGTTTATGCGCGTGCAACCCAGGCTACTGAACGCCCTGGTTGACTATTGGCACCCTGATGCAGAGGCTTTCATGATAGAGGGGCAATCCTTGGTGCCCACCACCGAGGATATTTACTTTTTGACTGGCCTCTTGAGGAGAGGGGAACCAGTCAACTTTTAGACTTTTCCTGCGGGGCCGAGCAAAGTCTCGGAGCTGATAGAGGAGTATTGTGAGGTTGGGACCGATCAGAGATCTTCCTCGGTACCCGTTAGTAAGATTACCAACCTCGCCCTTCAGACTATTTTAGCGCTCATTGGGCGGATTACCGGCTCCGCAACCATGCATCAAGATTCACGCACACAGATGAACTGTGAAATCCAGTGCATGAATGCACAAATTTTTGATTGGAGTACCACACTACTAGCGAGCATGACGAGTCAGTTGACAGCTTGCAGATAGCGGACACAGAGGAACTTCGGGTTTGGGACCATCCTGTGTTCATTTTTCTTCGAGAGAGTTCCATGTTTTAGTCCTCGGCTGACAGTACGAGGACATCTGGCTACTTTCCCCGCAGTATGCAGATGGGCAGCATTGCTGCCGCGACAGGGTGGTGGAAGGACCATAGAGGCCTTCAACGATGACTTTTTTGCTTGGTTGTCATGGCAGATCCCGACTATTGAGGACTACCCATACGCAGGGATCGACTTCTCCAAAGATCCAGTGATACCAGTTCCTCCTGGTGAGGAGCGAGGGGAGATGGGTAAGTCTCCACCTATCTAGTTTTTTTGTTTGCATATGTAATTTTTGTCTTTTTGATATATATATTATGTTTTTGTATAACAGAGTTTTTGATGGGTGAACATTTATTGCATGCAGATGTGGGACCCGTGCGACCTATTGATTATGCACGGAACAGGCGCCACCCACGACCAGAAGCCGCAGCTGCCGCCGCTGGAGGAGCAGCAGTAGCAGGGAACCTCCCAGCAAGAGAGGCCGAGAGGGTCCTGAGGTGGATTGAGTTGAACTTTACTGCGCTCACTCGCACAGTTCCCATGGCAGAGATAGAGGACCTGCCACCCTCTTTGCAGACTCATATTGTGGGGGTACCTCGGACATGGGTCCGATTTTTTAGGCGTTTGGGCCAGGCTGTATATGATTATAACAGGGCCCATAGGCCCTGAATAGACTTCAGACTTTTATGTGCCATGAGCACTGATATGTATATATTTTTTGAGGGCATAAGCCCCAGTGACTCGTTATTGTTCCCACTTTTGAGGCGCTTGCGCCCATCTATGTACTCTGAGGATTTTATGATGTTTATATATGGTTTTTATCTCTTTTGTGTCTTATGGATTATGTGTACAAAAATGTATTTACATGGTTATGTTCATGATCTTTTTATATGTGAGCAAGATGCCAATCTAAAATGTGATTAGCTAGAGTATCTGTGATTTGATTTAACCTCCTAGGAACATGAAAATATGTGATATAATCAAAGTTGCGTTCCAAGAGACGTACCCTAAGGAATCATCGGTGCAAATTCGGGTCATGAACGCGGTATATTCTGTTTAGCTGTGACACAACCAGTTGTGCGTCTAGATAGACCCGGAGGGGAGAGATACCAAATGACAAAGCGTCATGAAGCAACTCAATAACTGCACTATACTCAGCAACATTATTTGTGGTGTCACCTAAGCATATACCTCCGGAAGATAACAACTGACCCTGTGGTGTAAAGATTTCCCAAGTTGTAGAGGCAAGCCTCTGCGTGTGTCGACTAGCACCGTCCGCATACCCAACGAACACTTCGGACTCACTTGACATCTGCCATATTGACGAAAGATAAAATCAATGACACGTCCATAACACGTTTTAAAAGAAATGAAAAAAAGTAATAGTACAAAGACTATACATATGTTACAAAAAGTTACCCACAATGATCGTTCTATGAGTAATACTTCTTGACGTAGAGCCCATTTCTAGGCTCCGCCAAAGCATTCCCTTCAAAATTGACCAAACGATAAGCGCCCTTTTTTAAAACCTCCTTAATAATGAAGGGTCTGAACCACATGGGTTTAAAATTTCCTGCCCCCAGGGGGTCCTTATCTTGGTCATAGACCAGGACAAGGTCGCCCTTGGAGAAAACCCGAGGATGAACGGACCTATCATATTGACACTTGAACTTATGTTTATGAGCCTCGTTGGCCAGGGCCGCATCGCGACGTTGTTCATCAAGCTGCTAAAGGTGTGCTAACCGTTCTTCAAGCGGAGAAGTGTCTGGCAATAACTGTACTGCCAATTTCAGAGATGGAATTTGACATTTGATGGGAAAGACTGCCTCCAGCCCGTAAACGAGTTGGAAAGGTGAGAAACCAGTTGCAGTCTTAACTGAGGTTCGATAAGCCCATAATTTCGAGTATAACATCAAATGCCAATTTGACTTGGCTGAGTTGATAGTTCGTTGTAGAATCGTCTTAAGAGTTTTGTTTACAGCTTCCACCTGCCCATTGGCTTGGGGATAGTAGGGTGATGAGTGTTCCTACCATAACCCAAGCTTTGATGTTAATTCATACATCATTTGGTTCTGAAAGTGACTGCCATGGTCAGTGACAATCTCTCTCGGGACGTCGAACCGTGCTATAATTTGGTTAAATAAGAAGAGAGTTGCGGTCTCTCCATCATCTTTGAACGTCAGCATAGCTTCGACCCACTTAGTGAAGTAGTTGATAGCTACAATGATATAGCGGTGCCCCCTGGATGATGGGGGGTTGCATGTAGTGTAATCAATCCCCCACTTAGTGAAGGGACCGACTGTCATGACAGAAAACATGGGAGTTGGATGTGCCCTCATCTTCCGTGAGAAGATTTGGCACGGATGGCACTTCTTGACCGACTCGATACAATCTTTGATAACTGTGGGCCAAAAGTAACCTGCTCGTAAAATCTTTTGGGTTGTTTCCAACCCAGATAAGTGACCGCCACAGGCTCCTGTATGACAATCGTTGAACACTATGATGGCCTCATCATGAGTGAGACATCGATGCAAGATGCAGTCTACACCTCTCTGATACAACGTATCATTGAGTATGAGATAGTTCTTGGCCTGATGGCGTATCCGCCAACGCTCATCACGAGAAGCAGAGGTGGGGCACTTCAAAGTCTGGAGATAGATCAGTATATCTCCGTACCAGGGGTCTGAAGATTCAATCAAAAACATATCCCCCCGGATAGGTGATTCCTCAGGCACAACGTCACCTGACTCAACCGGAAGCTCCGAGATAAGTTCTACGAAGACCAATGACTTTTTGGACTTGGCTGAAACGAAGTCTAAGTCAAATTCTTGGAGGATTACCATCCATCTACTGATTTTTCCGTCGATAACTCGTCGTGTCAACATGTACTGGAATGGATTCACGACGGCAACGACGGTGGTCTTGCGAAACAGAACATAGTGACGGAACCGTTGAACAGCATGAACTGCTGCCAACGCAAGTTTTTCGAGATGGGTATAATTAAGTTCCAGTCCTATGAGGCCTCGGCTCAGGTAATAGATCACGTATTCGGAAAACAAATCATCCTCCTGAACTAAAACCATGCCTATGGTTGACTCTGCGGCAGCCAGATATAATAAGAAGTCTTTGTTATAATTAGGTGGTCGTAGCAGAGGTGTGGTAGTGAGGGCGTGTTTTAATGCGTCGAAAGAGCATTGAGCGGCTTCGTCCCAGAAAAAGGGAACATCTTTCTTCAGTAAACACATAAAGCCCTTGGTGATTTTGGCATAGTTGGCGATGAAGCGTCATAAGAAGTTCACCTTGCCTTGAAGACTTTGAAGTTGTAAGATTGTGCGTGGGGGAGGCAACTGGATTATTGCCTCCACCTTAAGAGGATCAACCATGATCCCTGTTGTTGACACTATGAAACCTAAAAAATGTCCTGACATGACGCAAAAGCTGCACTTGTTGGGATTCAAGCGAATCCTGAAGTAGAGACAGCGTTCGAAGATTAGTCTGAGGTGTGTAGGATGATCCTTTCGCTTTCGAGAGCGTGATGCTAAATCATCTAGATAGGCCTCGACTATATGTTTGAGGTCATGAAACGCAAAAGACATGGCCCGTTGGAAGGTGGCTCCAGCATTCTTGAGGCCAAAAGGCATCTTACGATAGGCGAATGTACCCCACGGACAAATGAATACCGTTTTGTGTTGGTCCTCAGGCTTGATTTGGATTTGATTATAGCCCGAAAAACCATCCATGAATGAAAAGGCTTCACAACCGGCACATTCATCAATGATCTGGTCGATGAATGGGGTTGGATAATTATCTTTTGGACATGCCTTGTTCAAATAACGGAAATCGGTACATACACGAATCGTGCCTTGTTTTTTATCGACCGACACGGGGTTTGACACCCATTGAGTCAAATGAATAGGGTATATGAACCCAGCCTTGAGCAATTTCTCAACCTCAGTCTTAATGGTTGTTGCTTTCCTAGGATTAATTGGACTAAGTTTTTGTCGAACAGGCTTAGCATCAGGATACGTTGTGATTTCATGTTCAACTATTTTCAGATCGATGCCTGGCATTTCCTCATAAGACCAGGAAAAAACGTCGCGGAATTCTTTGAAAAGATCCGTGTAAATTTGAATCTCTTCGGGGGAGCAATCAGCTACGACGAAGACATTTTCCACGACGCCAGGGTTTCGGGAGATGTTGATAGGTATAGTGGAAGCGATAGTCGCCATATTTCCCTTAGCATAAATTTCCTGTGTAGCTAAGAGGTTAATGGGACATGGATGATCTCCCGTCATGGTGATAGTGAATTCTCATGCCTCGATTCGGCTTAACTCGGGGAGGAAATATGATTTGTGATGAAGATCTTCCCAAGGTTTGTCCGGACTAGTCATTGCTTCGATTACTGCTTCGTCCGAAGGCAAGACCAAATCTAACGAATCGGTGTTGGCGAGAGAACCATGAGCCCAGATAGGCTCTGGAGGTGGATCCAACTCTTGTACGAGAGTCAAATCAGGAGTGGTTGAAGCTTGCTGGACTAAAGAGTATGCTACTTCAGCGGCCGACAAGGGCATGGACATGCCGGAGTTGCCTGTCTCATCCATCGTGGCTGATGGGGAAGGAAGAATCCATGGATCCTGAAAGTAAGTCGTGCGGAACGACGAGACGTGAAAAATCTCAGCCTTGTGGTGAGTCGATATAAACTTGACATCGCCATGAGGAGGTGGGTAATCGAAAGTACCCATTAAGGATGGGCACAAACCAACTCCTACGTTAACGACACCGGCTTGAGGATTATCAATCATGGGAACCATGGATGCCCCCAAAACTGGGTCAGGTCTAGAGAAGGACAATTGATCAATGGTCACTATCCGACCCTCATGTGGAAACAACAAGACTGGGAAAATTGTAGCAACCACAGCTTGCATAGCATAAGTCCAACTCCGACCTAACAAGAGGTTATAGTCGAGGGGAGCATCAACTACCTCTACTTCAACGCACACGATCTTCCCGTCTAACTGCATAGGGAAGGAAGGAATGATGCCATGTGGTCGGAAAGAACGACCGTCGAACGCAGTGAGGAGAGTAGGTGATGGAGACAACTCGGGCTAACCAATGGCTTTCCAGCATGATAACAACATAACGCATGTCGAGGCGCCCTCATCGACCACCGTGCGAAAGATATTGCATGTAAAATATTTCGTGGGATGAGCCACTACTATCTAAAATGCTACGTGGTAAGGCAGACGAGGTTTTAAGTTAGTTGTATCTAGCATGATGGTACCCGGGTTACAAGTCTCAGTAGAGCCTAAAGCAGTCAACAAGGCTTTCCTCTGAGCAGGGCAACTTTGGAGGACCTCCAAAGCGGACATAGCACAAGGGGTTTGGGATAAATCTTCCACCACAGAGTAATTATGGGCGGCCCTTGCGTTTGGATTGTGAGAAGCTTTCTTAAATGCACCCTTTGGAATGCATGTCATTGTTTCACCCAATGTCTTCTCGATATGTAGAGGAAGATATGGGAGTTCAGCTTCTTTGCCCTTCTCAGAGGCGCTTGGTTTACTATAGTCGTGCGCTCTAGTCATTATTAAAGCATCACCCCTAACCATATATACGTTCGCGGAAGAGGAATTATTTGGAGGGCAGGTTTCTTGGCTGCCTCCTTCAGCACTTGTAGAGGCTTGAGTTAAATTTTGCCCATGCTGAAAGGGATTAGTCAACACGGCTTGTTGTTGCTGTGTGACAAACTTTTGGGCCTCTACAAGTTGAAGACACAGATGGTTTGGGTGGTCTTCCGCACACAAATTGCACGGATACCTCACCTTCCGTTTTTCTGTGGTGCCCTCGCCAGCATTATCAGTGGGTTTTTTCTCCCCCTTACCCTTCTTTCTTTGTTTTTTCTTCCCTTCAGGCTGCTAGGTGGCCTTTGGGTTAGTCGTATGCACGGAGTGTACTCCCGACGTTTGGGTAGGAGGAGCAGCCAAGGCAGTAGTCTGGCTGGCCGCTGAGTGTTGTATAGATAACTATTGCAATTGTTTTGTCAATTGCTCAGCGGGCTTGGTTTGGGCTGAACCAACAATACCGTCGGCATGTGGTCCAGCTCTCTATCTAGTTTTATCCAGTATTGATCGTGGAACATCCGGCAGGATGTTGTATAATAAACCAGACTGAGAATAGATAAGCTCAAACTATTGAGCTCTCATGATGGCATCTTCTTCGGAGAAAACCCCAGAAGTTGTGACGTCTTTGGATAATTGCGGTACTAAAGACTTAAGGAACCACTCAAGCAGGAATGCTGGTGGAACCGGTACTTTGATTAGACTCTTTCGACGTCTCCACTCTTGGATATGATCAGAGATATGGTCTGCTGTCGTCTTTTCAAAATTGGCAAGCAGTTTTGTGCCCGCGTCGTATCTCACAGGTAACTGGAAATGGTTAAGGAAGACCATAGCCAGTTCGCCAAAAGAAGAATATCGTGAGCGATCAAGCTCGATGTACCATTTCACGGCACTCCCGATAAGAGTGCGTTGAAACAATCGCAACTGGACGGAGTCATATTTCAGTGAGTTAGATGAACACCAAAGATGGAAAGTAGTCACGTGATCACCTGGATCTTCATTAGGCTTGGCCTCGAACTTTGGAATGTCCTAAGGCAACTTCGTTGGCATAGGAGGCCAACGTGGATAGCCTGGACAAAAGGGTCCTAGAGTTTGACTGGCACCAGGTTGCCAGGAAACGTTTGGTTGTTGGCCCGGATTCTGGTAGAAACCATGGCTTTGACCAGCATAAGGATTTTGCATCTGTGGAGACATCATTGGTTGATTCCCCATGAAGGACATAGGATGTTGGGCATTCATCGTGTTTGATGGACTTTGGGAAGGATTACTCCATGCCGAACCTGCTGGGATAGGCATAGAAGTCTGTCTGGGGTTCCATTGACTGTGGAAAGAATTACCCCAGAACAGCATTCTAGATGAGGGAACGGATCCTTGTCCTGAGTTCCAAGGTCCTGGTATATGTGCCCCCGGCGCAGGAATAGTACCCTACGCCAGAGTAGACTGTCCAAATATGGGAGTGCCCCCAGATGGGAAAGCAGTAGATGCGAAAGTATTGTTACCAAACGTCCCATTCCAAACAAACGGTGACAAACCTACCAACAGTGTTTGCGCAGGTGTTCCTTGACTCCCGGCTCCAAATGGACTTGTGTGTGTAGGCTGCCCGGCGGACTGTTGATGCAGACCACCCAATGAAGGGGATGAAGGAGAGATATGACCTCCAGCGTAAGGAAAAGCATTAAAAGGGACAGGAATGCCCCCAAGTTGACCTAGTTGCGGGATTTGTGGTCGCCGCGATAAATGGGGTCGGTCCACTGTGCGACATAGTTGCGGCCGAGACCGTAGTGGCTCGGGACGACGACAGCAAGTTAGGAGATGCTTCTCCTGTGGTAGCAACGGTGGTGGGAATGGAAGAAATCCCAGAAGAAGTAACAGAATTTGGTTCCATAACTGTGTGAGGCACTGATAGGCATTCGTAAAATTGAATTGGCACAATAACTTGCGGCCAAGTATCATTGGTTGGGGTTTCAACCGAACCAATATTGGCGGTTGATCCCTCCGAGAGTTGTTTGGGCTCAATGGTTGGTAACCCGGTTGCTTCGAAAGACCCTTGTTGGTCTAGCTTCCGCCTCAATGGTGGCGGGGGTGGCTCCAGTATAACCGGCGGCAAGCCCAGAAGCCTTCGTGACCGGTGGAGCTCTGAATCCTCCACTGTGTGAGAAGATCCACGACACGCTAAGGTATTTTACACGTTCAAACAGTAACACACACTAAAAAGAATCCCCTATGAGATAAGACAAGCAATCACTAACTATTTTGAAGAACAGTTACAACAGCCAACACTAGAGCAACTTACCGGTGCAAGTGCAACTCGAATACGGAAGCACCCTCTGGGTATACTCTGCAAAGCGTGGCCCGATGTCTGTCCTAGGTACCGCGGTATACCCCCGCAGTCACCTATGTATGTCCCTAGAAAAGATTGGCAACTAGTTTGCCAGCACGCGAACAGTCACCAGGCGGGTACAGTCGATAGTCGGGTAGACCACAATGAGCAGGGTATCAGGCCCGAAACCTGTCAAGAGTATCGAGAGCAAATGGTCCGGAAGACAACTGAGGACCTCGAACGGATTCGAGACCCATGAAGCCCCGTGGCAAATGCAAACGACGGAATCCCTCAACAAATCCTCGATATGTGTTCTCCACTACGTTTGGTCCGACTTTGGAGGGGTTATCTCCGCTACCTTTCCTTACGCGACCTCGTGTTTATCCCCTGTGTTAGAGGGGGGTCCCAGATAACTTCCACGTAACTGGACTTCTACACTCCCTATCACAGACTCCGATGTTTATTTTTGGGTGGCCTTGGAGAATTTACTCTCCAACCTGTTCCAAGGCCCTAGTCCTGAGCTAGTGTATGAACCTTACAAACAAAAAGTCTAATAGATTTTAATTAGCGTTGCTTTTAATGGGATTTTTTACGTCACAAGGTATGAAAGTGAAACTGATGGTGTGTAAAGACTCAAAGAAAAATGAATAAGAAATGCTTGGAAACAAAAACTTTTACAAAAAATGCAAAAATCAACAACTTTTCGCAAGAAATACTTCTTTTTCTTTTCAATTTTTCTAAGATTTCATGCAGCAAACATAAAGGAATTTCGCTCAATCTGCGAGCTACTTATGCTCTAAATGTACTGCAAAAAATTATGAACAAAAAGACTTCTTCCTAGCTATTGATGCAGCAACACAATCTTCAAACAAAGAAGCAAAATGAAAAAGAGATATTTTTTTTTATTTACGTGCTAAATGAAGCAACAAAGGGAAAATGTCGACAAGCACAAAACCAAGAAAACAAAATAAAATTCTGGCTTAAAGCGCAGATCGCAAAGAACCAAAGCAAAGACGCATAATGGAAATCAAGAAAGCACTGACTCTTACGCTTGTCTAAAAACCATAAAACACAATTTTTCTTTTTTATCTTTTCTATCAAACATCAACTAAGAAAAAACAGGCTAAGGGTAAGAAGCCCTAACCTACTGACTGTGCAACCCTAGACTCACACCCCTGAGAGGAATACTTCTCACCACAGGAAGGGATGACTGCCCCACCTTGATTGAAAAGCAACCTGTCAAGCATGCTACTGTAACAGAAATGGCACGCGTTCAAACGCGTGCTGACCTAAAACAGCGCGCGGGTACCTGCGGGCTGCACTTGCACAGGCCGCGTGTATGTAAAAACTCTAAGCAAAAACTAAACACAGGCAGCCCAGACCTGGAAGAGGCCTCTGGTATTGACAACAAGGGTCTCTTGAAGGCTTGGATGCTTCTTCCAATAGAAAAGAAAAATAATTGCAAAGAAAAACAAAAAGCAATCAAACAAACTGAGACGAGACTATGAACCAGCAAGACTCAGACATGATTCAGAAAGCCCCCTAAGAATGTATAATTCTGACAGGGAGGAGGAGGACTGCCTCTTCAAGCTTTCTGACTCCTACACGCTACTGAAACCCCTACAGCAAGCGTTCAAACGTGGCCTATAGAAGGTTAGGGCGCGGGTTACACGCGGGCAGGCCTTCTGCAGACCGCGTGTACCTCTGTGTGTCCCGATAATCACTGTCAAGCAACAGTCAAGGAAAAACTAGTATAAAGAACCAGGTTCCCTGCTAGCTCTGACCTAACAGCAAACAGACATGCAAAGAAACAGAAAATCTAATCCTTTAAACTACCCAAAAACCTCAACTAAATCTGGAACACCCTAAAGAGTATATCCCCAGTGGAGTCGCCAATTCTGTTGTAAGTTGAATTCAGTCAAGGTAGCCATGGCCGAGGAAACAAAGGTAGAGGTAATTGGAACCGAGGCCCAAGAAGGCCTAGGTTCTCCATACATTTTGACGTCGATTCACAAGAGCTTGGTCAATTGTTTCATGTTGGATTCTTCAATTGGATTGGGTAGGGAATAGTCCAACCTAGGCTTGAAAGGCCTCCTTTCCAAGCCCCGCAAGCAACCGGTATCCCTGTACCCCCTCATGTCTCATTACAACTTGAGGTCCCTGGAAATGATGGATGGCAAGGGATTGTCCACCCAACAGTCTCCCAACATCGTGGCTGGCCCAATTTGCCTTTGCCTCCTCCTCCACCGATTAACCCCATTGCCCAAGTTGCCCATGATCACTCGTCAGTGAAATCCTCCCATGCTAGCAAGAGATTGAAAACTGAGGCCCACCATGCCCTTGATAAAGGAAAATCCATTGTTGCCCCATCATCACCCTCCAATGGCTCTGACAAATCTGTGTCTTCCCGGATGCATTTGAGGGACGATTGTTCTCACGTGATCAGTGAAATTAGGCCTAAAGGCTCTGCACAGCCAAAGGCAAATTCAGGAAAATCAAGAGGTGACAGCAGCAATCAAGGAAGGGTTGCATCACAGACTGGAAAATATGGCTTTTGAGTTTTTATTATATCTATTTTTTTATGACAGTTGACTTCAGGGATCTTTGGACAGCATGTTTATTTTGGATATATGAGTATTATTTTTGAAATAATTTCAAACTTCATGAGTTTAAATTGCCAAAAGTGAATATGTTGATGGGAGGCACAAGGAGGTGTGTTTTGCTTAACTAATGGTTATGTTATGATTGTTATGAACAAAAGGGAGTCACAAGGGATCCCACCTACTAGTTATTATTTATTTATGACCCTTATTATAATTATTACTCTTCCCCCTAACTAAAGTTAGTTGAGTCTTTTAATTAACTTAACTAATGAATTGGTTCAACTTCTTCAACCAATTCTAATTTGTTAAAAGCAAAAGGAAAGGGAGGAACAAGAGGAGGATATAAGCAGAAGCATGCTAAGGTTTGCTCTTTGAGTTTATGTTGAAATAGTTTAGTTTTCATTCATTCATATATTCATCACAAGCCTACTTCTCTTTTATGATACCAGGGTCTTATTGTAGACAACAATATTCAAGGTTGAATCAAATCATTCAGACACTTGTTTTTCAGAGGTGTTGATCTATCTTTGATAGTCTGTGTAGACTTGTATGTTTGTGAATTAATTTTCATGACTGTTAAAGGCTATTGTGCAGAGTCGAGTGGGCAACAATCTATGGAAAGTTGATCCAGCTTTTAGAGTTCATTTTTGGTTTTTTGTCAGAGGTCCTTTCGTATGTTCCATCGAGGATGTCTAATTTTGACTTTGGTCCAAGATTTATGTATGAGATTTTGTAAAGAAACTGACTCTTTGGTGAATTGGAATGAAATAAAGGATTGCTTTATGTCTCATATGTCTTTATTATCATCCTGGTGCCTTTACTTCTATTCTTACATTTATTTCAGCAACTATTGTATCCAGAAAATTACATAAAAATTGAATTTCCAGCAAGCTTTTTTGTTGATAAAAGACTAGCCTAAGCACTCATAATTGATACTTGTGA
>ML779686.1:434616-449842 GCA_009831015.1 Picea engelmannii | reverse complement strand
AGAGGACACAAGGAAGATGAATCAATACTGGAGAAACTACAACTTTGTGTTGAAGACCAACCACTTTCCTAAGATCGATATGAGGAATTTTGATGGCAAGGATCCAATCACATGGATACTTCAGATGGAGATGTTATTTGATCTGCATGATGTGCCACACACACAAAAGGTACGAATTGATTCTTTAGATTTAGAACCCAATCAATTTGTGTGGTATCGATGGATTTGTTCTCGAAAATCATTGGTCACTTGAACAATTTTCATGGAAGAAATGATAGCACACTATGAGGATACAAAGAGAAATACCCTATTTATCCAATTGATGAATCTCAAAGAAAAGGGTTAAGTTGTGGAGCACATTGAGAACTTCCAAATATTGAATATATAAAGGTAACAAATATTCCATATGAACACTTAATTGATGTTTTCATGGGAACTTTAAAGGACAACATTAAACATGAGGTTCTCCTTTGGGAACCCAAAACATTGGAGAATGCGTTCAGGGTGGCGAGAAATGTTGAAAGTGAAAATGTGGATATGCCTACTAGAAGGACCACTACTCACATCTATCGAGAGAATAATGTGCATTATTCTAAAACACCTCAACGATTGGAGGAAATAAAATCAAAAGGTTTATGATTTAATTCTGACAACAAGTACAGTAAGGGACATAAGCGTGGTGAGAATAAATTATTCTACATAGATTGTGAAGAGGAAGAAGAACAAGAACAAGAACTATCTCAAGATGAAAATGTAGAAGAGATTTATTATGAAGAGTTGACTCCCATGATATCGTGTAATTCATTGGATGGAATTATCACTCTTCAAACCCTCAAGATCAAAGGATATATCAAAAATAAAAATGTAATAGTCCTAATTGATTATGGTAGTACTCATAATTCCATTCACTATAAATTAGCCAAAGCTCTCAATTGCTTTATATATCCAGAGCCATAGTTTAAAGTAATGATTGAAAATGGAGGAACTATCAATTGCTCAGGAAAATTCCATAAGATCAATCCTACTATGGGGGAATATTTAATGAATAGTCCAATGATTTCTATACCCATGGGTGGTGTTGATGTCATACTAGGAGTCCAATGGTTACAATCATTGGGAACAGGGGATTTTAATTTTCAATAACTTTTCATGAAATATTCATTGGAAGGAAAGGAAATTGAGTTAAGGTGTATCACAGGGAAACCCAGTAAGGTGATAAGCTCTAATGGCATGAAAAAATTATAGAAAAGGGGGCATCATGGTGTAATTGTACAACTATGCTCACTAGATTTTAAAACATCTAAGTCATCTATTCCCCTAGATCTCCAAGGGATCATTGATAATCATTCCAAAGTATTTGAAGATATTCTCATAGGTCTCCCACCTACTCGAAATCATGTTCATGCTACCCACCTAATTCCTAGGAGTGTTCCTCCTAACATTAGGCCTTATAGAAACCCTAATGCATAGAAGATTGAAATTGATCATATGGTTGAATAAATGTTAGAGGATGGAATTATTAGACCTAGCCAAAGTTCTTACTCAGCATCAGTGGTAATGGTACTCTAGAAAGAGGGTTCATGGCGCATGTGTCCATATTATAGAGAGCTAAACAAGATCATTATTAAAGATAAGTTTCCCATTCCTGTTTGTTATCGCACAATTTGTATGTTGATAAAAGGAAAGGTAAAAGGAAATAAAATTGGCATAACTTGAGGTTTTCCTATCACTATCACCTTAATAGAATTCTTGTTTCCATTTAGGGTTGTAGGCCCAGGGGAGACATCCCCGGTGACCTGGGGGTTTGAGAAGGCAAGGTCAAAATGGATAATAAAATATCCCCTCTCACAAGTCACCACTGATTAGAAAATCTAGTTTTATAACCAATGAAATGATAATATATCAAGGTGTACCTACCCAGAACAAAACAACAAGAAACTATATATATATATTGCAAGTACAGCTTGCTAGTTAGCACTTCATAAACCCATATACTTTCTCAAAAAAATCAATTGGTTGATAATGATGAAGTAAACAGAAAATTACAACAGCAATATGGATGAGGCAATACTTCACATTAAATTTCTTGAAATGGCTTCAAAATGACTAAGAATCATTAACCATTAAAATCGTAATACTAGCATTTATTAGAAGCAAACAAGACAATGTATTAATCATCCTTTTCAATTTCTTTTAGAAGCTTTTAATGCTGAAATTAATGACTATAGCTTACTTTAATAACAACAACAATAATGTTAGTAGGTTAGGCTATTCTAGTGTTAGAAATGGTTAGTAGGAAGCTCAAGGTATAGGTTTTGATGGTTGTTTTGATCAATCACTCAACAAGAAGACTTAGACTAGTGATTTAGGGAAAATGGAGTCAATGACGTGACTACAAATGTTGAAGAGAAATAATGATAGTAGGAGAGTCAAAGACAAGAGAGATTGATATATTGGAGTGTTGGTAACCCAAGGCTCCAATTATCAAACCCTAGCGGAAACTAGCTACTAAGGTGTAGGTAACCCTAGGCCTTAGTAGAATTCCCTCCCTCTTTAACTCAATGATGATGAAAAAATAAGCTAAGATAAAGCAATGGATACTAAGGTGTTGCAATGGCAAGGCCTTAGCAAGTGCTTCAAGAGAAATGGCCTCTTGACAAGATCTAGTAGGTGAAATCTTTTGAAGCTAGGACAATAACATGTGCTAGTCTTCCTAGGGTTTAATCAATCAATTTCATAATATTTAATGTAAATGAAAGATAAATAAGACTATAACCATTCAATTGAGAAGAATTGCAGAAATATCACTTACATACATCAAGAATCATCAATAAAAACCCTAGTTGAACACATCCACCAAGAAACTTGCCAAGATACTCCAAATTTAGCCTTCCTCAACAAGTGTGCCTAAAATTTCAGCCAACAAACCCTAGATAGTGTGTAAATTTCAGTCCTCAAAAGTGTGAGTGAAATATGATGAAAAATACAAGGGCAAAAACCCTTATTTATACAGTTTCAATGACCAGAATTAGGTCAAAAGGGCCAACATGGTTAGTTACATGTAATATCCATTTTTTACATTAAATGACATAATAAAACCCTAAATCAATAAGAAAATGTGGTGTCATTCCCTTTTAGGGTGAAGTTGGGCCTTTTTAGGGAAACATTGGCCTCTAGGAGAAAAATGTTAGGCCTCCTTGGGCCTTTCGATCAAACCACACGTACCACTTGGCACACAATTGCCTCCAAAGTGTCCAAAACATTGGGTGACTTCATGGGTCACATGGGTGACATCATGGGCCTTCCAAGGCTTACATCATGGTGAGAAGGGAAAGACCCCCCTAGTTCCAAGCCTGCCAGGTAGTCTCTATTGGAATGTCCTCCTCTCTCTCTCTGTTGCAAACCTTTGATCTATCTCTGGCTTTGGTTGGGATCTCAGCATCCATCTGGTGGGATTTTATCCCTATGGAGGTTCAAAATAATCATCTCCCCATGTGTACCTATTCGTCAGGTGTGGCCCTGCAAAAACAACAAGTATGCCCTCCATGGGCTCATAAGTCACAGGGATCATAGCAATGTCAATATCATATAATAATCAAGTTATTTAAACATGTGCATGAAACCCCCTTTCCCAGACAATTTCTCAAAGACGTTATGTTATTCTACAAGCTAGGTTTGGAGGGGATGTTGTGATGTCCTATTGGGCTAGCTCTCATTGGATGTGGGATGTTTCTGGGTGAAGAAAAATCTAGGCCATGTAAGTGGGTGAGGTAGTAAGGGATGTTTGAGAAATGGGTGCAATGATGATAGGGTAATTTATGGCTTACCTGTGGGTGCCTCTGAAGAGGGTGAGATGCACCTTGTCATGGATGAAAATGCTTCCAAGCCCATTCATGCCTTTTATCTTTTTATCTTATTTATTTTTCTTTAAATATACTAATTAGGGGACACTTCCCTAGCATGGTGACCAATGGTGACAATGTTACCCACAAGCCTTTCATGGAGATGAGAAGGTTGGCTCATGATGAGAACCCCTTTCTCTTAGCTATGCCACCAAGAGCCACTACCCTGGCATGGTGACCATTTGAATGGTAGTGTCATTTTGCTTCATTCCCATGGACCTAATAGGTTGGCTCGTGATGAGACCCCCTATCCTCCAACTAGGTATTGATTTTATTATTTTATGGGTCCCTCTGTATCTTGTTGAGAATCCTTTTATTGCTTTCTCGAGGATCCCTGGGTGAAGAATCTAAAGGTTTTTTTCTTTTGGATTTTATATTTTTCCAATTATTTTTACCCTCTGGGTTTTTAGCCCCTTCTTCCCACAAGGTAAGGTACAACCCTTTGCTAGCTTTGAAAACCCAATGCTTGGACCAATGTATGGGATGGATGAGAGAGAAAAATATGAAAAGTGGTAGGTATGGTGGGAACAAGCGATGACCTTTCATGAACTCAAAATCTATGGGAACCAACTTACTAGGAATCTTTTCATTCCCACCAAGTGTGGACAAGTGGAAATGCATAAGGTCCAAGCACACGTTAGAAGTAAAAAGAATTAAATGCACATATTCAAATGTTTTGAGAATCAGAGTGGCACATACCATGATACCCGAACTCATTAACTCATGGAACGAGACCTACTTATGTTGAAGGACCAGACAGATGGGATGGATGTTGTTGTTCCTGACAAGGTGGAGGCATTGAAGAAGAAAGATGGGCCCTCTAGGGCCAGTCTCAAGTCAATATGGCTCTTGGTACTCCATGTCTATGACCTATGGGCCTCGAGACATAATATCCTTAGTTATATCTAGGCTAGGTGATAACATCTGGCTCCAACTCAGGGACATGTGCTCACCATAGAGCGCATGAGGACCTCAAAATATCTGTCATAACATGTGACCTTCTTGATCTCAATAGAAGATTATTAGCAATCATTTGGTGTGGTGATATCACCCCTCGCTCATATATAGTACAGTAAATGAAAGCAAGCATATATACAAATGGAAATACAACTACTCTAGAATGAAATGAAAATGGTATATACAATGAATGAAAAATTCCTACCTACTTACCTGTTGGTTGAATGTTAGGTGTAGTCAAATATCTAGTGAAACCACCCTACCAATTTCTCACAATACATTCCTCTGTGCTTCATCATAAACCAAAGTAGTGATAAGTTAAGCACAAAAATAACATGAGTTAGAAAGTGTATTGCATCATCGGAAATTATAAATCATAAATTATAGATCATGGAGGCAGGTGGGAGGGAAAAAATCATGCCAAGTCATACTTTTAGGAAAGTGCTCAATCCATCTCAGAAAAGGATCATGAAAATTTAAGGGTTTAAAATACCGACTCAAGGAGTCTGAAATCCAACTACCTCAGATGTCTTCACAATATGAGGCTTGGGAGGGGATTATCAAGAATTGAAAGGATGACCACCAATTCCTTAAGGGGAAGATGGAAGACTGTGATGATAAGTTTCTTCTTAAGGTACCCAACCTCCACCCAAAAACCCAAAAGAAGATTTTTCCTACATAAGACTTGGGATAAGGGATATGTTTCCAATCCATACCCTTGGTGACATAGCGAGGTAAAGTAATCAAAGCGACGTAGAAAATCTCATCACAAGTATTTTGATTTAGGCAAGCAACTTCCTCACTCTCTGAGAAAAGCGATGGTTGAAAGTTTTCTTCACGGAATAAATCCAAATGCTCAGAGGAGTACTCATCAAAATCCTCAAGGTATGATCGAAAATCATTAGGAGAATATGGGACTAGGTGAACCCTGGGTGTTTGGAAAGTATCGGTAACTTTATCATCTCCTTGTTTCCACTGGTCAAAATTAAGAGTAACATGTTGTGATAATTGTAAAGGCAATACCTAGAAATGATTCTCAATGTCGTAAATGGGGTCCATATCATAACCAAATACATCCCACTTACGTCTCCCAACATGTATGAACTCGTCAATATTATTAAGCATGTCACTATCTGTATCATAACATGAAGGATTTAAATCATTCAAGAGCTTATCTAGCTCCTCTTCACTTTCCAAATCATAAATTAAAGAATCATCAAAATTTTGGAAAGGAAGGTAACTCACTGTGTTTATTTCTCCTTGTGCAGGAGCTTCGAGGACTTGGGTGTCTACTTTTTCGAGGATTCCACTTCTCCTTCACTTTATGAATCATAGAATAAGGAATTATCAAGAACCTGAAAAATCAAAGTGACTAACCTCATCCTTTTATTCTTGTGTAGGAGGAATAGGCTCATGGATGGATTCATCATAGGGAGGAGGACATATCGATACTTCATCATCGTGTTTGATATCTCCAGGCTCTCTCTCTCTTTAACCATATATTTGTTATCTTCGGTAGAAGCATGAGTAAATTCTTTCCCTTCCTCATGGGATTGGAAAACCTCTTTAGGATCACTCTCCTCAACCTCTTGTTGGTTGATGACTTGTTTCCTTCTTTAAAAGATAGCAAGGGAGAGTAATCTCTCTAGACTAAGGGTATCTGCGGTGCCCTTGGGGTCATCAACTTTCGTTCCTAGAGAGAAGATGTGTTTTCTCTTGGACAAAGAGATATAATCCTTGATTTGCATGGCCATGTAATAGGAATGATCGATTTTTTTGGCCCCTTTTTATTGAGGAACCCTAAATTCACTAAGAGTGAATTGGTATAGATATACATGAGGTAATTATATTCAGGACGATGGATTTCAGGAATTCGATATACTATATCCTCAAACCTATCCTGGAAGTGCCTGGCAATTTCATTCTTAGTTTTCTTTATATGCTCGAGTCTTTTTAGTAGTACTAGGATGTCTTCCAATTGAATACCCCACCTTTTGAGAAAGGTGTCTTCCAATTTCTTCATAGTTGTGATGCTATCATCAGGGAGGTTTTCATACCACTTCCTAGCATTACCATGAAGAGTGGAAAAGAAGAGTTTCATTGCCAAATATTCATCATCGTCACTGATAGGGTGGAATAGAAAGAAATCCCAGAAATCACTCATGTGATAGTTGACTATTTCCCCATCAATACCAGCGAATCTAGGGAGACAATTTTCGTATTTAAGGGGAATTTTCCTAGGGTATCCCTGGATTTTAATTATGTCCAAGGGTTTGAAGTTTCTCAGGTCCCATTGAGAATTCATGGTTGTATTTTTCAATAGTGGAGTCACCAAATAATTTTCTTGAAATTAGCAAAGGGATGAGGGGATCACCCTCAGTGGAGTCGTTAGGTAAGCTTGTAAGATAAAAAAAAAAAATTGGATAAAGGCTTACCAAAAAAGTGTCATTGAGGAATATTGACTCAGTGTTCCCCAACAATGGCGCAAAAATATTATCGCACAATTTTTACTTTGATAAAAGGAAAGAAAATTGGTGTAACTTAAGGTTATCCTATCACTGTAACCTCAATAGGATTCCTCTTTTTATTTAGGGTTGTAGGCCCAGGGGAGATGTCCTCGGTGACCTAGGGGTTTTAGAACGCAAGGTCAAAATGCATAACAAAATATCCCCTCTCACAAACCACCATTCATCAAAAATTCTGGTTTTATAACCAATGAAATGATAATATATCAAGGTGTACCTGCCTAGAACAAAGCAACATGAAACTATATATATTGCAAGTACATCTTGTTGGTTAGCACTTCATAAAACCATAGACTTTCTCAAATAAAGCAATTGGCTGATAATGATGAAATAAACAAAAAATTATAACAAAAAAATTGATGATGTAATACTTCACATTAAATTCCTTGGAATGGCTTCAAAATGACGAAGAATTGATAACCATTAAAATCATAATACTAGCATATATTAGAAGAAAACAAGACAATGTATTAATCATCCTTTTCAATTGCTTTTAGAACCTTTTAATGCTGCAATTAATGGCTATATCTTACTTTAGTAACAAAAACAATATTGTTAGTAGGTTAGTCTATTCTAGTGTTAGAAATGGTTAGTAGGAAGCTCAAAGTATAGGTTTTGATGGTTGTTTTGATCAATCACTCAACAAGAAGACTTAGACTACTGCTTTAGGGAAAATGGATTCAATGATGTGACAACAAATGTGGAATATAAATAATGATAGTAGGAGAGTCAAAGACAAGAGAGATTGATAGATTGGAGTGCTGGTAACCCAAGGCTCCAATTATCAAACCCTAGGGGAAACTAGCTACTAAGGTGTAGGTAACCCTAGGCCTTAGTAGAATTTCCTACCTGTTTAACTCAATTATGAATAAAAAATCAGTTAAGATGAAGCAATGGATACTAAGGTTTTTCAATGGCAAGGCCTTAGCAAGTGCTTCAAGAGAAATGGCCTCTTGACATGATCTAGTAGGTGAAAGCTTTTGAAGTTAGGACAATAACATGTTTTAGTCTTCATAGGATTTAATCAATCAATTTCATAATCTTTAATGTAAATGAAAGATAAATAAGACTATAACCATTCAATTAAGAAGAATTGCAGAAATATCACTTACATACATCAAGAATCATCAAGAAAAACACTAGTTGAACGCATCCACCAAGAAAGTTGCCAAAATACTCCAAATTTAGCCTTCCTCAAAAAGTGCGCCTAAAATTTCAACCAAGAAACCCTGGATAGGGTGAAAATTTCAGTCCTCACAAGTGTGAGTGAAAGATGATGAAAAATACAAGGGGAAAAACCCTTATTTATATAGTTTCAATGACCAGAATTAGGTCAAAAAGGTCGACATGGTCAGTTACATGTAATATCCAGTTTTTACATTAAATGACATAATAAAACCCTAAATCAAGAAGACAAGGTGACGTCATGCCCCTTTAGGATGATGTTAGGAATTTTTAGGGGACATTGGCCTCCAGCAGCAAAATGTTAGGCCTCCTTGGGCCTCTCGATCAAACCACACGTTCCACTTAGCACACAACTACCTCTAAAGTGTCCAAAATGCTAGGTGATGTCATGGGTCACATGGGTGATGTCATGGGCCTTCCAAGGCCTACATCATGGTGAGAAGGGAAAGACTCCCCTAGGTCCAGGACTACCAGGTTGTCTCTGGTGGAATGTCCTCTTCTCTCTCTAGTGCAAACCTTTGATTTGGCTTTGCCCCTGGATGGGGTCTCAGCATCCATCTGGTGGGATTTTATCCCTATGGAGGTCTGAACTAATCATCTCCCCATGTGTACCTGTCCATTGGGTGTGGCCCTGCAACAACAACAAGTACTCCCTCCATGGGATCATAAGTCAGAGGGATCATAGCAATGTCAATCACATCTAATAATCAAGTTATTTAAACATATGCATGAAACCCCCTTTCACAGACAAGTGCTCAAAGACGTTATGTTATTCTACAAGCCAGGTTTGTAAGGGATTCTAGGATGTCCTATTGGTCTAGTTCTCATTGGTTGTGGGTTGTTTCCGGATGAAGAACAATCTAGGACATGTAAGTGGGTGAGGTGGTAATGGATGTTTGAGCAATGGGTGCAGCAATGACAAGGGAATGTATGGCTTACTTGTGGGTGTCTCTGAAGAGGGTGAATTGCACCTTGTCATGGATGCAAATGTTTCCAAGCCCATTCATGCCTTTTATCTTTTTATCTTATTTCTTTTTCTTTCAAGAGACTATTTATGGGACACTACTATAGCATGGTGACCATTGGTGACAATGTTACCCACAAGCATTTCATGGAGATGAGAAGGTTGGCTCGTGATGAGACGCCCTTTCTCTTGGTTATGCCACCAAGAGCCACTACCCTAGAATGGTGACCAACTGAATGGTATTTTCATACCGCTACATGCCCATGGACCTAATAGGTTGGCTCGTTGTGAGACCCCCTATCTTCCAACTAGGTCTTGATTTTATTATTTTATGGATCCCTATGTTTCTTGTTGAGAATCCTTTTATTTCTTTCTCGGGAATCCTTGGGTGAAGCATCTAAAGGTTTTTTTCTTTTGGATTTTATATTTTTCCAGCTATTTTTACCCTCTGGGCCTTTAGCCCCTTCTTCCCACAAGGTAAGTTACAACCCTTTTCTATCTTGGAAAACCCAATTCCCAAACCAATGTATGGGATGGATGAGAGGGAAAAAGATAAAAAGTGGTAGGTGTGGTGGGAATGGACGATGACCTTTCATGAACCAAACCAGTGGTAACTCAAACCCTATGGGAACCAACTTAATATGGCATCATATCATTCCACCCAGGTGTGGACAAGTGGAAAGACATAAGGTCCAAGAACAAGTTAGAAGTAAAAAGAATTAAATTCACATATTCAAATGTTTTGAGAATCAGAGTGACACATACCATGATACACGAACTCATTACATCATGGAACAAGACCTATTTCTGTTGAAGGACTAGGCCGATGGGATGGATTTTTTGTTGTTGACAAGGTGGAGGCACTTAAGAATAAATATGGGCCCTTTAGGCCCAGGCTTAAGTCAATATGGCTCTCGGTACTCCATGTCTAGGACCTGTGGGCCTCAAGATATAATCTCCTTAGTTATCCCTAGGCTAGGGGATAACACCGTCATTGATGAATTGTTAGATGAACTACATGGAGAAATCTACTTCACAAAGTTGGATCTTCATTCAAGGTATCATCATATTAGAATGAAGGAAGCAGATATCCCAAAAACAACATTTCTAACTCATGAAGACCATTATGAATTTTTGGTCATGCATTTTGTCCTTGCAAATGCACCTTTCACATTCCAAGGGTTGATGAATTCCATTTTCAATCCATTCCTTCAAAAATTTGTGTTAGTATTTTTTGATGATATACTAATCTATAACAAGTCTTAGGAGGATCATGTTCGACATGTTGACAAGGTGCTACAACTACTAAAGGAGCAACAACTATATGCCAAACCATCCAAATGTTTATTTGGGGTGAAGGAGGTAGAGTATTTGGGTCATATTGTATTGCATGAAGGTTTCAAGGTAGACCCTAACAAGTTTAAGCCCATGATGGACTGGTCGATTCCCAAAACATTGAATAATCTTAGAGAATTTTTGGGTTTGACAGGTTACTACTAAAAGTCTGTTCAGAACTATGGAAGAATAGAAGAACCTATAATGGCATTAACTAAGAAGGATGCATTTTCATGGACTCCAGAGGAAACTCAAGATTTTGAACAAATTAAAGAGGCTATGTGGAAATCTCCTTTCTTGACCACACCAGACTTCACAAAAACCCTTATTATGGAATGTGATGCCTCAAGAAATGGAATTGGTGTTTTCTAATGCAAGAAGGAAGGCCCCTTGCTTTTGAAATTTTGACACTCAAGGGAAAGGACTTACACAAATCCATTTATGTGAAGGAAATGATGGTAATAGTACATGCATTGAAGAAATGGTGACCTTAACTAATAGGTAGGCACTTCAAGGTAAAACCAGATCATGTTAGTCTTAAATACTTCTTGGAACAAAGACTATCTTCAGAAGACAAACAAAAATGGGTGACCAAGATGTTGGGTTATGATTTTGAAATCATCTACAAAAAAGGGAAGAAAAAGGTTGTGGCAAATGCACTCTCAATAAAGGATGAATATGTTGAGGCCTTTCTCTGTGCTATCTCGATCATCCAACCAGATTGGATAATATAAGCAAGAGATGAACGTAAGAATGAAGAAAATGTGTGGAATCTCATTCAAAGGTTGCAATAAGATTCCAGTGCAACAGATACATTTACATGGAAAAATGATTCAGTATGGTAAAAAGATCACTTATATTTATGTAAGAACTCCCAACTCAAACAAAAGGTACTCTTGGAATTGCACACCTCTCTGGTAGGAGGGCACTTGTGATTTTTGAAAACCTACCATAGGGTCAAGAAGGAATTTTTTTGGGATGGACTTAAAACTAATGTTCAATTTCTTGTGGAAAAATGTTTGTTTTTCCAAAAAAATGAGGTGGAAACAATTAAGACCTCGGGTCTTTTACAACCATTAGCCATCCCAAGTCAATGTTGGGAGGAGGTTTCCATGGATTTCATCACAGGGTTACCAAAGTCTAACATAAAGAGTGTCATCATGGTGATAATTGATATACTGACCAAGTACGCACACTTTTGTGCACTCTCTGAGCCTTTCAAAGCCAGTACAGTTTCCATTGCATTCATGGAGATAGTTCAAACTCTACATGGAAGCCCAAATATTATTGTAAGTGGAAAAGATCCCATATTCACTAGACATTTTTTGACAAAATTATTTTCTTGTTTGGGCACTCAATTGGCTCATAGCTCATCTTATCATCCACAATCTGATGGAAAAATCGAGATAGTGAAAAAATGTATGGAAGGCTACCTTCATTGCTTTGTCTCTAATAAACAAACACAATGGTTCAAGTGGTTACCCTTGGAAGAATAGTGGTATAACACTTCCTTTCATACTGCAAAAAAAATGACACCATTTATGGTACTCTATGGATATCACCCACCTTCCATCACTTCTTCTCTAAAAGAAAAATATAAGGTTCAAGCAGTGGAAGATCACATCGAGTATCAACAACAAGTTCTCCAACTCTTAAAGGACAACCTAACCATTGCATATAATCACATGGAACAACAAGTAGATCAACATTGTAGTGAAAGAAGTTTTGAAGTAGGGGATTGGGTATTTTTTAGACTACAACCATACAAACAGATATCCCTCAAGCAAGCTAAGAAGGATAATAAATTATCACCAAAGTACTATGGCCCTTATAAGGTTTTGCAAAAGATTGGTACTATGGCATACAAATTGGAGTTGCTTGCATCTTCACGAGTATACCTAGTTTTCCATGTTTCATGCTTAAAGAAGGTTATAGGTGACAAGATCCCAGTTCAAACTGTATTGCCAGAACTTGACAACGAAGGAAAAATCATATTGGAGCCTAAAGCTATCACTAACACAAGAATTCGCCAGCTAAAGAATATATCCATTTGAGAGTATCTCATTAAGTGGAGGAAACTATCTGTTGAATATTCCACTTGGGAAGATGAGTATTTTATACAGAAGCATCCAGAATTACTCAAGCATTGCAGACAACGCTTGTCTGAAGGGGAGGGGCATATTAAGCCCTAAATAGTGACACATTACCCCTTAATTGTGGCATATTATGTTAGTATTGTTATTTTATTTATGTCGTCTTGGGTCCATTAGTTGTAATTGTACCTCCTAGTCTCCTATATATACCAAGGATACCTTTTCATTTCGAATGATCTTGTATTTGTAAATTTATGTGGTGTATACAGAGGTTTCCCCCTCGAAGAGGATTATTATCTGAAATTATATTTTTGTCAAGGCGTTGAGTACTTATTCTGAGATTTTTTATGCTATTTTGATATTTGGCTCTTACCATAATTTGAATAAAACATATGAAAGCATGATCATTAATAAAAGCATGTATTTCCATATTTATATTATAAAATTGCATCACACACATAGAAAACATACATAGTTGAAAAGAAAAGACAACTTATTTTATATTCACATAATTAGAAAAGATGAATGTACAACACATGTTCATGAAGAGAAACACCAACCACCTGTAAACTACATGTTGTAACATAGGTTAAAATTCAAAAATTTTATTAGAATAGGTATTTTTTAGTTCTATATTACTTTATTTCGTTTGTTTTTTTCTAGATGTTAACTTGGTTTTAATCTTCTAGACTAATTTTATTCTTTTATTTTGTGTTGGTTTTGTTTCTGTATTAGGTTTTACCTTTCATTAATGCACATTTAGTTTAATTTTTGTGTACCATTGCACCAGTTATGTTGGAACTTGGAATCCCAAAAACTAGTCATAAAATGCTTCTTGTTTGTTATTTAGAATTAGCAATAAGATATATGTAAATCTAAGACAAACTGAGGCCACAATAAATCTCTGGGTTTAAGCAATATCTTTACCAAGATTCCATACTTGATTTCGTATGCCCCTCCAAAATGGTATGTCATTTTTTTTTAACAATAAGTGAAAAAGGAATTTGAATTAAAAGGTTGCACCATAGTCAAAGAAGTTGTCAAAATTTACAAAAAACATCTTTAGAGCATCAGAGCAAAGCTCTATTTTTTCACTAACATGCAAAACAATCAGAGACTTATAATTCCGGGTAGCGAAACTTCCATAAATTCTTATATTTTTTCATAATAAAAAAAATGCATTTAAAATACTTAATTAAGATAAAATTTATAGATTTCAATTATGATTCCATATGTTCATGGTGTATTTCCTTCTATTTCCATTGGTTCTTGTCCATTTTGTCTTTATGCTTCACCAGCTCCATCTCGAAAATAGTTTTGTTCATGTTCCACCATATTTAACTTTACAAAAGTGTTGTTATTGTTCATGTTCCACCATATTTAACTTTACAAAAGTGTTTTGTTCATGTTCCACCAGTTCCTAAATTCTTTGTCTTTCAATTTCATGTACCTGAAGACATCGCACTTCCTATTCAAGATTCTTAGTTTTTTGGATAATCATCAGCATTGTTTGTTCCATTACTCTTGATTGTTGATTCTCCTTAATAATATTTTATGTTTTTTTGAGGAATGACACAATATTTTCCATATTTCTTATTCTCCCTACATTCGCACTACATCATGCCTATATTCCTTTCAATATTGTCTCAAAAATATTCAAATATCCTCTGACCTCAACCCACAAAGGATCCATTGTAATTGAAATATCCAAGCTCATTATTCTATTATACCTAAACTCTGTGATGAAATCACACTATAGCAAGTTCACTAAAGGATCAGCTAAAAAAGGATTTCCTGAGATGAGTAATATTGGCGTTTCACGATTCCACTAAAAAATTTCGAGAAGGCCACAAAAGAGAGAGGAACTGTGAACATGGGTCAATGTAAACCAGGATAAGTTTGAAGGTTTAGAGAGGAAAGGTGTTATCCACAATTTTGTTCATCGTGATGATGTTATGATGATGGAAAATCAAGCTCTTCACTAAGAACACTTTCCTGAGAAAAGTTACCTTTGTTTGCTTCCAAAAATCATGATTTTAAAGGAGGTTCGTAGGCTACCTATATATTTGCCTGCGAGAATGCCTGATTCTCGCAGGCTGCATTAAGCTAGAGTGTGAGGGGTTCGCACTGTACCTAACTCTCAGGGTGTGAACATTTTCTAAAGGAAGAAAAAGATAAAGTTCTCGAGCCCTCTAGAAGGGAATCTTCCAGAAGGATGAGTTGGTATTCGAATGGTTATCTAAGTACTGGCTTTCCTGATATCTT
>ML779686.1:357652-369414 GCA_009831015.1 Picea engelmannii | reverse complement strand
TGTAGCTACCTTTGGAAGTCATTACTTCCCTTGAACAATAAACTATTGATTATTTCTCATATATTGTGCATGGTGTATTATGGTGTATTGGTGTAACTCTTATACTATTGTTCATTATTCATTGGATATAGTTGAATGGTTTAAGTATAAGTTGAAAAAGTTTTTAAATTGTACTTGATATTGATTCACCCCCCTCTGAGTATCAACACATACCTCTACTAATATGTAACATATCATTCTACTGAGCACACTTATATTGAATTATTATTTGAGGACACTTGCATACAAGTGATCCGGTTATGGTGCATTATGATTTCGTTTCAATTATGAATTATATATGATGATGATGATGTATTGTAATTTATTGTTACTTTCAAGTGTATATATATTGACAGGTATTATTGATGAGTTCTAGTGAATGTGCGGGATACATGACAGGTTATGGATGTTGATGGCATCAATGGACTTCCTTGGACTCCAAATTGAGTCAAGGAGTGGATTGTATTTTGATTGAGTATTTCATTTTACGCACATATGATATATGATTGATTATAGTATGATTTATGTATATGGATTATTGACATTGTTTTTGTCAGTGGATGCAGGCTTGATGATGCTTACTAATCTCAATCACATAAGGAGTAAAGGGGTCATGCATTGAAACCATACATTTGAGAGACAAATGTGACAGCGTCCCTATCACAGCCTACTAGCACTCCCACCGTGACCTGAAATGTAGGTTAACGATTACCTAGTTCATGGGGTACATGATTCCATGAGGGCAGACTGAGACATACACTCACGAGGAAATATAAGGGGTGTGCAATAAGGAGAAATATGTATTCCTTAGAATCCCTTAGTCTCTCACAAGTTTGATCGAGTGGAGTATTGACTTCAAGGGTCAGACAAACTTCTAAAACCAGTCAAAGGCGAGTGGCACCCTTGAAGCACGGAGGTGCATACTAAAGGGCACGTCGCGTAATTAATATGTGAGTCAATAAATCTAGATGGCCTAGTGAACTTAATGAAATATTTAGACCTTGTTAGAACATAGTATTAATTAATAAGAAAATTATAAACTAGGAGCCTAAAGAGTCTAATCCTAAGTTTAAGACTAATTCTAAGTCTAAGTTTAAATGAGAGACTAAATAAAAATATTAAATAAGTTAAATTAATAGAGATAAAATCAAACTCTAGGAAAAAGAGTAATAAAAATTAGAGGTAGGGTAAAATGCACATGTGTGCATAAAAATAATAAAGGGATTTTTAAAAATAAAAAGAAATTAAAACATGAGAGAATATATGTACACATAGAGTAGCATATTGAGTTAATATCCTACATATCCTAACTAAAAGAAGCCTTCTAATACAACTCTAACTAAGATCTAGTTAGGGGACACTCATTAAATGAGAATTTGGGGAACAAAGTGTAACATACTACTCTATTGAGCACACTATTATTGACTTATCCTTTGAGGACACTTTCTTGCAAGTGATTTGGGTATGGTACATTGTGATTTCATTCATATTATGGGTTATATATGATGATGTTGAGGTGTTATGGCTTATTGATTATATTGATGTATATATATATTGACAGATGCTTTTGACAAGTTGTCCTGAGTGTGTAGGACACATAACAGTTTAAGGATGTTGATGGAATCGATGGATTCCCTTGGACTTTGGATTGAGCCAAGAAGTGGATTGTATCTATTGAGTATTTCATTTCACACACATATATTGTTTGATTGACTATATTATGATTTATGTATGGAATTTTTTACATTGTTTTTGTCAATGGATTCAGGATTGACGATGCTTGCTATCCAACTCACATGAGTAAAGGGGCAATGCACATAAACCAGAAATTTGAGGGAGATGTGTGGTAGTGTCCCTGTCACAACCTGCTAGCACTCCCACCGTGGTATGAACATTAGGCTAACGATTACCTAGTTTGAAAGGTCCATGATAGCGTGAGGGCAGACTAAGACAATTGATCATGAAGATTTCTAAAGATCACATAATAAGGTGGATTCTTTATTCCCTATAATCCCTTATTCTTTCACAAGGTTGACTGAGTGGAGTGTTGACATCAAGGGTCAGATAACTTCCAAAACAAGTCTAAGATGAGTGGCACCCTTGGAGCATAGAGGTGTGTCTTGAAGGGAATGTCGTATAATTAAATTTGAGTCAATAAATCTAGGTGGCCTAGAAAACATTACAATATTTAGACCTTGTTGGATTAACTAATAAATTAAACAATAGATTTTAGTTGAAAATCCTAACAAGAGTCTAATCCTAAGTCTAAGACTAAGTCTAGGTATAAATTTAAATAAAGGACTAAATGAATTATGACATGGGTTAAATATTTGAGATAAATCATTTTCTAGGAAAAATAAGTAAGTAAAATCTAAAGATTGATAAAATGCAAATGTGTGCATGAAATTAATAAAAGGGGATTTCATTAGAAATAAATAATAACTTGAGAGAATGAGTGTACATAGAATATAATATTGAGTCAACCTACCAGTAGTCTAACTAGAAGAAGACTCCTAATTAAACTCTAATTAAGATCTAGTTAGGAAACACTCATTAAATTAAAATGTGGGGAACAAAGGGACACCTAGGAGTGAAAATAGGAACACATTGAGGAATGTGAGGGATTTTGACCTTTTTAAATAAAATAAAATTGGTAAATACTGGTGTAACTTGGGGAGAATGTGACAATTGTGTGAATGAATAATCAAAATTAAATTAACTAAAAAGTTAATTATATGTGCATGAGTACATGTGTCAATGAAGAAATTCTATAAAAACAAATAAGTTACAAGGGAAAGGGATATGATTTCCTGAGCATTGTTATGGTGGCAAATTTTGACTAGATTGTGTTTTACTTGTGAGAGTTGGGATACCAAGCTTGTAAAAAGAGTGGAAGCTCTTCCTTGCGAGGAATGTCTTGGAGCTATATTTGTTGGTTTCTTATGTGTGTCCCCTTTGTGGCTCGAGGGGCTAAGGGGGAAGAATAGTACGCCTAGCATTGGCTGGGAGGTACCAGTGAAGTCTCTGTGATTAGCAAGGGAAGGAAAGGAAGGAGCACAACACTTTAAGGGCATATTAATTTCGAAAATTTCATTGGTCCTAGTATTAATATATTCTGACTTTAATTATATTACGAGTGTATTAATATAATAGATTGATAGAGTCATTGTAGAATCATTTTAAAGTCTTAATTCCAAGTGTTACGTTTGTTACCAAACGAATAATTTTTACAGTGTTTATATTTTAATTCTTCGTTATAATTTTGGAATTTTTCCGAACTCTAATTGAATGGCCTGATCCTCATTACAAAATGTGAATTTATATTGTGTACATTCTATGTTTAAAGTATATATTTTCATCCATATTTGAAGTATGTTTGATCAGAGTTTTTAGTTGATACTATGTTAGGAAATTTAACTGTGCATTGTTCGTTGTCAATTAAGGATTTAGTTTTGATTTGTATCGTGAGTTTCTTTGATAAAATTCATTCAAAAGCCTAATTTAATTCACATCGTTGATCGTTTGTTGATTTTTGTTGACAAATCAATTCCATTGGCAATTTGGACCTTTGTTCATTTACATTTAAATCCTAATTAAATTCTTATCATGGGATCTCTGTCGAATTGTATACTGGATCCAAAACCTTGTATCTTTTTCCTATGAATGCTTATGTCAATTCAAATTTGTGGTATTATGGACCTCTATGGAATTTCATAAAATCCAAAATTTATATCATGTTTTTCTCTGTCGAATTTGTTGTTAAATCTGAAGTACTTGTAGCATGAGTGTATGTGTTAAATTGAAGTTAAATCCATAGTTTTCGGGACTGAGGGAATCATGTTGAAGTCTCTGGAGTTTGAATTTTAACTTTTTATGCGTTAGCCCTTTTTCCTTGACAAATCCATGTATGTGACCACGGGATACAACCTAGTTCTAGCCAAAAAGGGTGTTATTCAAAGCTCCTGGACTACGATGCTCCGGAGGTTTTTCAACTTAAACACTCCTTTCCACCCGAAGTGATTACCGGTCGAATTCGGTCGTAAAGAGAATTAACCGGCAGTTTTAGTTTAACGCTAACCTTTCACTTACCTTCGTTGATGATTATAGATTTAATCTAATGGCTAGCAGAGATCCTCCTCACGCAAGAATCTATGGTGGGGATCCACTCCAGAACTTCGGGCTTCAGGGATTTTCCCCGTTTTCACAACTTGAGACTGTTCCATCCATATCGTCGAACCTTCGAAGGGCTCAAATATCTAACGGCTTATACTCCTCATTAGATCAATGGTTTTCATCCACTATGAATTTCAGAACTCTGGTAGTTTCTCACCCTTTTTCAATAACGAATCTGTTTTGTCAAAGTACTGAATCCTGAATAACTCGGAGATTATCGGTTCCCACACCTTACTCAGATCTAAGGCTAGAAGAAGCTTCAAGGCTCCAAGCTTAGGAAGTTTTCTCAACTACAACTCACGTTACCTCTGAACTAGCAAAGGTTGAACCCACAGATATGATGGCCCTTTATTAATTGTCGACAACAGTCAGGATTAATTCTGAGCTCCCGGAGTTCGAGACTTTTCTCACCAAAACAACTTTCACCCACCACCTCCTAATTGGTCGAATTTCGAATACTCGAAATCTACGGACACGTGTACATAGTGTTTGATGGTAAGGATTTACTTCAGACTTCGGGACTCCAGGAGTTCATTAACCTGTATCTTCATGACTCTAATTATGTTGGAGTACCGAATTAACAAACCTATGAAGAATGAAGGCTCGTAGATCTAACGACCCGTAATCAATCACCAGATCTACGATTATCCTTCACTTTGGGACTTTGAAGCTTCAAGTTTTTTAGCTCTTAGACAATTAGGACTCAAAATTGTTGAATCGTCGAACTCTTACAGATCGAATGGCTAGTATTCACCCACCGATCTACGGTGTAGATTCACTCTGCGACTTCAAGCTTCGGGGCTCACTTAACACAATCAACTATAATCCATCAATGTAACAAAGCATGAATGTATTAAGGTTTATTTAGTGTGCATCTCCTGTATGATCTAATGGTTAAGGGATTTTGACTCCTCCTGATTAGATCTCATCCACTCAAACCTAAAACAAAGAAATTATCCTCTTGGAGACTTACCATCGCTTTCCCTCATGGATATTTGTCACCAAGATGAATCTTTTCTCTGGCGCACATGGTGTGTTCCCTTGTGAGATATAGACTCTAAGAGGTCTCCTGCTCACCTAAATGCAATTACTATGTGTAGTTGCACTGTCTCTCATGATATTTGTACTTCAAAAGGTCTATCTTTGCACCTCTTGTTTTGGCACTGGGCAGACCTTGTTTTGTGACTCCCATAACAGAAATTTTGGATTAGAAACAAAATTTAATTCTCGTTTTCAGAATCATGCAACCACACAAACACAAATTTACTCGTCACATTATCTTCATTTAGAAAGTACACAAAAAATTTACAATCTCCTCTTGGTGGTTGAGAGTTTCTCTTTCAAATGTATACATATATCTATTATGCTAACTCATAATGTATGATTACTTGATTTGTGCATTGGAAGGCTGTCAAATTTTAATTAATGATTGATGCTTGTATTTCCTTGGGAAAAGAGAGATATTTGTTAAATGGTGACTTGTAATTAATTGATGAATTTCATAAGGATATGGAATATTATATATATGATGGATAGTTATGGTTTTTATAACATTTAAGGGAAGGAAAAATTGACTAGTGTTTGGGATTTAATGATTTAAATTATGTTATGATTTAGTACTTTATTGATATTGATCCTGAGTCTAGATTTGAGTTTGGATAAGAGAATTATACGATTCCTTGTTCCTCGGAATAGTTTCCAGTATTGAGTCCTTAAGTGGTCAAAATAAATCAGATGAATCTTGGACTCGAGCATTGATTATGTGTCTTGGAGGTCCTAACCTTGCAGGTAGATTGGATGGGTATATTTTCTTGATTGCCTTGTATGATGATTATTATGTTATAAGAAATGACGTTGTGTGATGAAACTGGTTGTGGTTGATCTTGAATAATCGTGATGTTGTAATCTTGTTGTATGTGATGTTATGTGATATGGAATATCCTTAATACATTGAAGTTGTTTATAAATATAGTTGTGCAATGAGATGAATGGAATAGAATGTGTATTGTTGAAGTATGTTAATATCATGTTTCACTTGTTCAAATGATTTTTTATAAATTTTTAAAAAATATATATATCATGTCGTTTCTCAAATACTTTAAGACGTAACAGAGGAGTTGTTACATATGGTATTAGATCCGATTCAACCCTACGACATTGGACCATTACACCATCCACTATGTTAAACTAAATGATTGAATTAGATCGCTAATAAATATCTGAAATTTTATTACAGGTAATCATGGTTAGAGGACATAAGGGAAGTAGACGATGTGGTGCTAGAGGAAGAGGTGTGACACCTCCGATAGTACACATGCCAAAAGGGTCTAACCTTTAGGGAGATGCATAGAATACTGAGCCAAAACAGGTTGTTGTGAGGGATGTGGTAGGTTTGATTAGATCCTTTCAAAGGATGTTCGAGGCATTAATTAACCGCCTGTATCGAGATGAGGGCACAGTGTCTATACCCAATGAGGGTTCACAATGCACTCCATCTAGTAGTGGTAGTATGCACAGAGAACTTGAGAAGGTGAAGTTTTCTGAATTCATGGGTGCCACGGATGACTTAGACGTCGAGGCATGGTTGGAGAATATGGTGATGTGCTTCACACTTCATGATTACACCTACAACATGAAAGTATGCATGGCGGTATTTTAGATGAAGAGGAGTGTTATTCTATGGTGGAAGACGCTCCTACCTCAACTAAACATAGTCGTTGAAGACGTGTCATGGGAATTGTTCGAGGAACGGTTCCAAGAGAGGTACTTGTCTGAGGAATTCATTGAGCATCAGCTTAATGAGTTCAACATCGTATGATAGGGTAGTTGTATAGTTCAATAGTATGAGGCCATATTCATGGAGCTACTTAGATATGCTCCATATCTGAACACGGAGAAGTTAAAGGTAAACAAGTTTATGTTTGGCCTTAACTTCAACATTCGTGCAAAGGTACAAATCCTAATGTCTCATTATTTACACGATGCATTTTGTAATGCCTTCATAGATGAAGAAGAGTTTAACAGTGAGGTTTAGGGAAGGACTCCTTCTAGACAAGGTGTACAGGAGACACCGAGAGCGCAGCAGCACTAGACACCAGCCAGACAAACTTCAGGGCATTGAGATATGCCCAGAGGACCTATGTTCGCAACACCATGATGATATACTCCTCATCATAGGACTCCTTATAGAGGACCATAGAAGTAGCAGCAGCATCGACCACAACAACAATAATTTAGGCATGTTCAGCAGAACATACTGAGATCATTGGTTGTTAGACCAGCATTTTCTTCTTCGGGGACCAAGAGCACTGGACCGAAGACTGGATGTTGGACATGTGGTGAGCCACATTACCAGTGAGATTGTTCAATTGAGAAGGCCAGAGTGGTCGTATCATTAGCACCTACTACAGTCGGAGATTTGGGTAAGTCCCACAGGATACATGCAGTGGTGGAAAATTGCCAGGCTGAGCATCATTCCACTGTGTTAGACACGTCAGGTACAATTGCAGACCAAAACTATAGTATATTGATAGATCCAGGTGCTACAGAGAACTTCATCTCTAGTGCAGCACTAAAGAGAATTAAGGTAAAGGTATTCGAGCAGGATGAGTTCAAATACGTATAAATGGCATCGGGTGCCAAACTAAAGGTTGGAGGAAAGGTTACAGGTTGTAGAATTAACTTGGGATAAATTGTAATGAAGGTGGATATTTATGTCACGATCTTAGGATCTTATTACATAGTGATTGGTATGGATTGGTTGGAGTTGCATGATGCGATACTTAACTTTAAGATGAAACAATTATGTTTGATGGATGATTTGTGACAAAGTAGAGTGATTGTAGGAAGAAACCAGGGAGTGTCCATGAGTTTTATTTCTTCCCTACAATTGCAGAATGTTATGTGAAAGGTATGTAATTTATATGCAATCTTAGCGCTAAATGAAAAGGGTGAGGCGGAAGGACTAGAAAACCTTCCTATAGTGAAAGATTTTGCTGGTGTGTTTCCATAAGAGTTAGCAGGCTTACCACTTGAAAGAGAGTTGGAGTTTACAATCGACATGAAACCTGGAACTGAATTGATAGCGAGAACACCTTATAAGATGTCAATGCCTGAACTGCAGGATTTGAAAATGCAATTGAAGGAGTTGTTGTATTTGGGACTGATACATCCAAGCGTGTCACTATGGGGTGATTCAATGATCTTTGTTAGAAATAAATATAGATCGTGAATGATTTTCATTGACTACCGTCAATTGAACAAAGCTACGATCAAGAACCAGTATATGTTGCCAAGTATTGATGATATATTTGATCAGATGAAAGGAGCGACAGTGTTTTCGAAGACTGAGTTGAGATCAGGATAGCACCAGTTAAGGATCAAAGAGGAAGATATCCCTAAAACCACTTTTAAGAGGAGATTTGGACACTATGAGTTTACATTTTTACCATTCGGATTGACAAACTCCCCTGGGTAGTCATCATTTTTATGAATGGGGTGTTTCGTGAATACTTGGACAAGTTTGTTCAAGTTTTTATTGATGAAATACTGATTTATTCTCGGATGAAGGAAGAGCATGATGAACACTTGAGATTCATCATATAGTGCCTAAGAGAAAACAAATTGTACGAAAAACTATCAAAATTCTCTTTTTACCAATCGAAGATTCATTATTTGGGACATATCACATCTAGTGAAGAAATTGGTGTGGATCCAGCGAAAGTGGAGGCTATTATGGAATGTCCAGCACCAACAAATGTACAAGAAGTATGCAGTTTTATGGGTTTAGAAGGATATTATCAACGATTCTTCGAAGGATTTTTGAAGATAGAAAATCCGATCACGGAATTGCAGAAGAAGAACAAGTTCTTGTGGACTGAGAAATGTGCAAAATAATTTCAAAGGCTGAAAGAGTTACTGATCAAGGAGTTATTTGTATGCACAGATGCATCCAAGGAAGGGTTAGGCGGTATGCAATACGGTCAAGTGATCACTTACATTTCAAGGAAATTGAGAAAGAATGAAGAGAAATACGCAACGCATGGCTTGGAGTTATTAGCTATTGTATATGCCTTGAGAGTTTGGAGACACTATATGATTGGATGGAAATTTGAATTAAAGACTAATCATTATGGATTGCAACATATTTTTACACAGAGTGACTTGAACGTGCAACAAAGGAGTTGGTCATAATTTCTTAGCGAATACTCTTTTGAAATTGCTTACATTAAAGGAACTGTGAGCCTAGTGGCGGATGCGTTGAGTAGGAGACCACGCATATTTTTGGTATTATCTCTTAAGATCAATCTTCGAGAAAATATTCTAACTTTTCAATTCGATGATGATTGGTATAAATAAGTTAAGAATAATATTGGACAAGATACCATGATGGTACCGAAGTATGAAGGTTATTCATTAGACAACGATGGGTTACTAAGATTTAATTGAAGAATTTACATATTGCCTAACGATGAATTAAGAAGTTTGATATTGAGTGAAGCTCATAGATCAGTATACATGGCTCATCTAGGAGTCACGAAGATGAAGGAAGACCTTAAGCCTTTATTCTTCTGGAAGGGAATGAAAGCAGACATAGTTATTTACGTGGTGAGATGTCTAGAATGTTAGAAAGTGAAGGCTAAACATAGACATCCAGCAATATTGTTACAGCCACATGTTATTCTAGAATGAAAATGGGATTTCATTTCGATGGAATATATCATTGTATTTCCACTGACGGAAAGGAGGCACGATTCGATTTTTTTGGTATTTGACACTTTGACGAAGAGTGCACACTTTATTCCTGTGCATATGATGTATCAAGATCTAGACATAGCTAGATTATTTGTCAATGAGGTTGTGATATTACATGGTGTGCCAAGATAAATAATATCCGATCGAGGATCGGTATTTACACGACCGTTTTGAACCAGTTTCCAAGAGGATTTGGGAACACAACTAAATTTTAATACAGCATATCACCCTGAGACAGACGGGAAAATAGAGAGAACAAACCAGATTCTGGAGGATATGTTATTCATGTATCTGATGGACCAACAGAAATAGTGGAATAATTCTTGCCACTAGTAGAGTTTTCTTATAACAATATCTATCAGAGTACGATCAATATGGCCTCGTTTGAGTTTCTTTATGGAAAACCATGTCGGACACCATTGAGTTGGGATCGACTTGATGACAACATTCTAGTAGGACCAGAAGTGATTCAAGAAATGGAATAATATATGAAATCAATAAGACAGAGGATTAAATAAGCGCAAGATCGGTAGAAGAGTTATGCTGATGCGAATCGCGTAGACCGTAGTTATGAATTTGGAGACAGAGTCTTCTTGTGGGTCAAACCGCACAAGAGTTCAATCAAGTTTGGAAAGGGTGATAAAATATCTCCTAGGTTTTTGGGACCCTTCAAAGTAGTGGAAAAGAAAGGACCCATGGCTTATCAACTAGCCTTGCATGATTCTTTGAGGCGTATGCATGATGTATTTCATGTATCTCTTTTGAGACATTATATTAGTGATCATTCACATGTTATTGACATGAGTTACTTACAGGTGTCAGACGAGGGTTCTCTCATGGCGAAGCCAACACATATTTTGTCCCATTGCATTCGACAGCTACGATGTTGAATAGTCGATCAGGTCAAGTTCCAGTGGGACAATTATAGTCCACACTCGGCTACATGGGAGGACGCATTTGAGATGCGTCAATGGTTTCCTTACTTGTTGATAGTTTAGACATATAGATCTATGTTAGATGCATTTATTTGCTTACTTTAATATATATTGTACAAACTTTAGGACAAAGTTTAAAACAAGAGGGGGTGTATGTAACATCCTGCTCTACTGAGCACACTATTATTGACTTATTCTTTGAGGACACTTTCTTGCAAGTGATCTGGGTATGATACACTGTGATTTCATTCATATTATGGGTTCTATATGATGATGTTGAGTTGTTATGGCTTATTGATTATATTGATGTATATATATTGACATATGATTTTGACAAGTCGTCCTGAGTGTGCAGGACACATAACAGGTTAAGGATGTTGATGGCATCAATGGATTCCCTTGGACTCTGGATTGAGCCAGGGAGTGGATTGTATCTATTGAGTATTTAATTTCACGTACATATTTTGTATGATTGACTTTATTATTATTTATGTATGGAATTATTGACAGTTTTTTTGTGAGTGGATGCAGGCTTGACGGTGCTTTCTAATCTAACTCACATAAGGAGTAAAGGGGCCATGAACAGAAACTACACATTTGACGGAGATGTGTGGCATTGTCCCTATAATATCCTAATAGTACTCCCACCGTGGTCTGAATGATAGGTTAACGATTACCTATTTTGAAATGTCCATGATGTCATGAGGGCAGACTGAGACAGTCGATCACGAATATTTCTAAGGAGCGCCCAATAAGGCGAAGACCTTATTCCTTATAATTCCTTAGTCTCTCACAATGTCGACTGAGTGGAGTGTTGTTAAGAACCAAATATCAATATAGCATAGAAAAACCTCAGAATAA
>ML779686.1:301447-337655 GCA_009831015.1 Picea engelmannii | reverse complement strand
CCTAGCAAGAGTCTAAGACTAATTCTAGGTCTAAATTTAAATAAAGGACTAAATGAATTATGACATGGGTTAAATATTTGAGATAAATCATTTTCTAGGAAAAATAAGTAAGTAAAATCTAAAGATTGATAAAATGCACATGTGTGTATGAAATTCATAAAAAGGGATTTTATTAGAAATAAATAATAACCTGAGAGAATGAGTGTACATAGAATAGAATATTGAGTCAACCTACCACTAGTATAACTAGAAGAAGACTCATAATTAAACTCTAACTAAGATCTAGTTAGGAGACACTCATTAAATGAAAATGTGGGGAACAAAGGGACACCTAGGAGTGAAAATAGGAACACATTGATGAACGTGAGGGATTTTTGTTATAGAAATATTTTCCTCACCCTATGCAATCTTGCACAGAATGCCCTTTTCCATTTTCCTATGCATACTTTTCATCCCTTTTTGCAAATCCTAGAGCTAAAAATACATTTTTTCCACATATACGCACATTTCCTACTATACAGCATGTGTATACGCAAGTTACACCACTATAGCCCACGTACATCAGGATTTGTGCCCAAAAATGAAAAATGGTGTCGGGTTTCCATGTCACGATAGGAGATCAATGATCCTTGGCCTTCCATATACTAAAAACATTCCGACTCGGCCCTTCAGTTCCATTTGAAGGCTATAAATGGTCCAATTCCGAGCTATGGAAAGAAGATAAAGAATCCAACTTTGAGAGCAAAGTTACTTTGGAGAAATTATTCACTTCACATTAAGTCTGCATCCCGTTGTCCTTTAAGTTTGAACACAGTGTCCATCCCCCAAGATCTTCCCTTATTGATTGAGAACTTCATTGTCTCTCTTCTATGAGCTTGCCTTTGGTGGAGTATTGAAGTGGTGGAGGCCCAGCTGGAAGGAACTTATTTCTCAGTTCTGAACCGTGCCGACACAGAAGTCTGTAACTTATTCACTTATGTTGATCATATATTAATAGAAATGCTCTTTTCCCGTCCAATTGATATCTTGAAAATATTTGAATTATTATTCCATGGGCGTATTTTTTATGTATGTTAATGGATTATACTATTGAATGTGCTAACATCATATATTATAACCATATGCTTACTGGTTGTTGAGGACTAGTTGCAGATATATTGCTTTGGGTCAAGTGCTCAACAGTGGACTTCATCGAACGTCTGGATGAGGTAGGCCTTTTATCTTGTATTGCTAGCATATTTGTTTATATATCATACTTGAGAATAGATTTAATTTTTGCATTCATTTCTGTCTGTTTTGGTTTTCCCCTAGCCATAAAGAGATTTTCCTCGTAACAGAATTGGCGACCATACTAGGGATTTAATCTTCTTTCTTAGTGTTTGAAGTGTTTTTCTCCTTAGATTGCTCTCTTTTATATTGTGTTTCTTGTCATATCATTTCTTGACAGCCTTTTTTCACTCTGGGTCTAAGTCTTTCAGCCTGTCCTTTTCCTAGTTGTGTTTTTGACACTTGTACGCGGGTTTTTGCTTGACAATCATGTATATACGTGTGTTTTCCTTCTGCAAGATGTGTACATACATGTTGTTTCCTTGAACAGTCGCATACATCAACCTCTTTTGCTTGTTTGTTTGGTTTTGTGGTTGATGGGTAGATTTTGATGATTGTTGAGTCTTCTTGGGTCTCTATAGTGACTGTTAAGTGTCTGTGGGATGATAGGAAACCTATCTTTGGTTGAATTTTTGGGCAGTGCCTTTCTCATCATATTTTCATTTTGATTGTCCTTATACATTGGGCTGGGTGTTTTTCTCCTTGGTATCCTACTTGAGTTGTCTCTTTCTATACACAATRGAATATTTATATATCAAGTTGTTGTTTAGTCCATGCATTTTCATTTTTCTTATATTGAAAATACAAAAATATTAGGAATTTTGAATTGATTAGCATTTTGATCTTTTGAGTCTTCGTCATTTAGCTTAGTGCATGTAAAGAAAKATTGCATTTTTATTCAGAATTGTAGAGTTGAAATTGAAAATTGTATTGTTTTAAGAAGCATATCATTCATTGAAAATTGAAGTTAGGACTTTGCATTGTCTTGATATTTACTTTACTTGTTGAGTCATAACATCATGAGTTTCGTCACCATACCTTTTTGAGTAAGCATGGCCATTAAAATTAACACTATAATTTAAAATTGATTAGTAACGATTTTATTTTCTAGGGTGCACAAACTAGCTTAGGATTTAGTGCCTTGGAATAGGATTTTTTGAATAAACTTCTCTAAGGCTATTAAATCAACATATTTTTCTAAATAAGGGAGTGGAGAAATACATTGTATAATCGGTAATATCAGGAGGCTCCTCTTACACTGGAGTTAATCATGAGGTTGTACAAGGTCATCTGAAGGGATATCCCCCCAATACCTTCTTAGCGTCAAAGATAGTTTTGGGGATCTATTCATATCTGGGGATATTTCTAGTGCCCTTACCTCCATGAGAGGCGGTTCTTTCAAGGTTTTGGGATTTGCTACCCTTCCCATATGGTGAACCTGACTTACGACTGCTCGTATGTACATCGTTTATACAGCGGTTGATTAGTTGCTTGATTTAGGTGCCACATAGGTTACTTGCATGGGTTATTCTGCAGGTACCCTGGGTCAGATAAGGGTCAGACAGCACACAACCTTTATGGTGGATTACCTCTTCAGGGGGATCTGACCGACTAGTTGTTAAGCCCACAAGGGCCCTTATAACTGATTTTTTACCTCTGATATTTAGCAGGGAGTCTCAGACCCCTCTTGGGCGAGACATACCTTCTTTAGGGAGGGAGGCCCCTTTTAGCCACTTTATCTCATTTGTGTGCATATTTACCGTTTGATTATTTTTGGTGTGCTCTTTGATTACTAGTTTTCCTTAGGATTTATTTTTGTATCTTGAGTCATAATTCATCGTGGAGTCGGACCAGACTCCCTACTGGTCCCACCACTTGTTATAGTTACCACCGGATTTCGAGTATTTGTCTTATAAAAGGTGTAAAGTTATTAGATGTGGTACACACACCTCCAATGTTCAGACTTGTGATTCTAAAAAGATGAGTATTGAACTGAATCATCAAAATACTAGGAGCCCTTCAACTCCCACACCCACTATAGTTAATGGCACCCCTTCGACTCTTGCAACCACAATGGTTGTAGTACCGGAGGCACCTATCATCACTACTACCCATCCTATAGTGAATGCTCAATCTATTACCATGAACCCATTTGGGTCTCTTGGTCACTCACTGAGCTATAATGTTTAGTCCATCCCTATGGCCTCTAGTCCTTTTTCCTATGGTATGCTAAATTTTACTTTACAGTTTTCAAACTCCATCCCAGTTGTTGGCCCTAATTCTAGCATTGGACTTGGGGGAACAACCCATCCTTATACTCTGTTTTCATTTCGTGGTTCCCAAATCCTTGAAACAACTCCTACTATGGGAGGCATTCCCTCTTTTAACCTCAAGTCTAATCCTCTTGATTTTGGGTGGAGAAACCAACCTGGCGGACAATATTCTATTCAAGTTTCATCATATACCCTCACCTCCTTAGTGTTGATTCCAACCAACACGTTTGGCATGACGAATCCACCTTTATCCTCCAGATTCACACCTAGAGGAGGTCAGTTTCACACCTTGGGCAACCCCCAACCCGGAGCCACTCTAGCTGGGGGCAATTTTTATAACCCCCATCAGAACATTCCTATTGGAATGATGCCCAACCAACCTCTTATGAATCATCCTGGAGGAGGGTCTTATAATACCGGACAGGGCCATGGTGCTTACCATTACACTGGATGGGTTGAAGTTCCCCAAACAAAATATTTCCAGGGAGCTTGGGTCTAGGTGTCGTAACCCTATCTCCCTTTTCTAGCCATGCTTAATCTTCCAGACTTTTCTAAGTTTATGAACGAATCGATGTGTCATGATCCTACATGGCCCCCCATCCCCACCAAGCTTCTTTTAGATATTCTGAAATTTGAAGGTAAGAATGGTGAGGATCCTGGTGATCACGTTAACACCCTTCACCTATGGTGCTCTTTGAATTCCCTTAATGATGATTCCATTCGGTTAAGATTACTTCAACACACCCTCATTGGGATTGTTGTGAAATGGTATATCGAGCTACCTAGGGGTCCATATGGGACCTTTAGTCAGATGTTGCTTGTCTTCCTTAACCACTTCCAATTTTTGGTTCATTATGATGTTGGCCTGGAAATTTTGTCAACTTTATGCCAGGACACCACCACTCATATCTCGGATCACATCTAGGAGTGGCATAGACGAAAGATATTTATTAAGACTAGAATATCCCCGGAATTTCTTTCAGAGTGGTTCCTTAAGTTTTTGCATCCTCCTATCTCAAAGGATGTTGCTACATATGGGGTTACATCTGAGGAAGAATCAATCTTCAAAGCCCAGCAGCTAGATATTATATATGCTCAGTCTCGGATGTTGTACCATATTCTTCCAGATGCACCAAGGTCAACCTATGATCCTAGCCAAAATCCTGGACCTCATATCGATGGCATTGTAGGCTCCGCCAATGTGAAATCCATAGACTCGATGACAAACCATTTGAAAGAGTTGTCTCTAAACCAGTCTGCAGGAGGGCCATTTCCGTCTGTGTCTTCCAATCCCACTCAGTCAGTGGATGTACATTCCATGAAATCATTGACTGGCCCAAATGGTTACCAGCAACCAGGCAATAATAAGAAGAAAGGATGTAATAATAATCATAACGGTGGGAAGAATAATAACAAACCCAAGGACAATGGCAATACTAACAAGACAAATAATAATGTTGGATAGGGCAAGAAAGAAAGGTGTAAGGTGAAATTTTCATGTAAGCTTTGTACAGATGATCATCTTACTCATTTATGCCCCAAACTTGTGGAAGTTGTGAGGCTCTTATCTCTATCGCTTGTCGTGCTGACAAATCCTTTCCCACATAACCAACACATAGCCTCAAGCTCCTCTAATGCTGAAAATGTGGTTGGTGGGAGTCAAAACCCACCGTTACAAGGCGGTGATCATTTGTGCATCAATATGGTCAATTATCAGGTTAATGTAGCCACCCAGTCTCATGATTACAGTTCCCCGCAGACTGTACCTGATTTATAATATCCTCCTCCTCCCTCGGAGATGACTTTATAGATTGAAAATCTAGAGCCACTACCTCATATTCTGAAAGGTGTACTCAAGCGCTCTACCAAAAATCCAAATTCTAGAGCTACCTAGAATTACTCTATTGTTGAGGACCTGGTTCAAACCCCTTTTGCGATGTCGGATCTAGAGGTACTCCAAACATGTCCTTCACAAAGGAATGCCTTTCTATCTGCATTAGGAGATCTAGACCCCAGTGGCTCGAAAATTATGAAGTTTGATGTCAAGGATGTGAAGCCTCACTTTCCCTACCATGTGGAATTCCAAATCCACGTGGGGTACTCAAAGTATACCATCAAACGTGCAGTTTTTTATAAAGGCGTTGCTACATGTTTGATGTCCCTGATCTATTGGAAATCTCTTGGCTCTCTGAATATTTATCAATCGTCGACCATGTTGACTTCTTTTGATAGTCGTTCCTTCCTCCCTCATGGTATTCTCCCTACCTTTCCGGTCCAATTAGTTGGGAAGATGGTAGAGGTGGATGTCGATTTGGTTGATGTACCCCTCGATTATAACTTATTACTAGGAATCAATTGGACTTATGTTATGATTGTCTTTGTATCATCTGTCTTCAGTCCTCTTTGCTTTCCTCACGATGGGAAGATCGTGACGATCGACCAGTTATTCTTTGCGTATGCTAGCCCCAATGCATTTTTTGGACCGTCGATCCCTGTGGTCGACAATTCTCAATCGACAATTGAGAATATCGGTGTCTGAATGTATTCATACCTTATGGGTACCTTTGACTTCATGAATGATTCACCATGTTTATGCCATGTCTAGTAGGCTTGTATCTTCCGAGAGGTATTTTCCTTTCCACACTTCCTATTTTAACGATCCTTGGACCCTACCTTCCTCAAATTTGTCTTGTGAAGGTCAGTCGCATGCTGGAATGGCCATGCCACTATCGGTAGTGGATATTGCATATCAAGTTGTTCATGACTCTTCTGTCGATACCGATACTATTACCTCGTCGACGGACAAGGAGGATCTTGTTCTTAAGCCCATGTGGGCCACTTCATTGTCTTGTTCACATGACTGTCTCGATGATAATTTTACCTCAAACGAAGCTATCATCAAAGCCATGAATGGTTCTGACAAACCTTGGGATGATGTGCATCATCGCTCTTTTTTCTCCCAGAGCTTGCTAGAATCGAACAAGATGACTTTCGATATACTTTGAGTGAGATAGTCGATCATGTTGTAGTTCCACTTTATATGCACGGAATTTATGCCGAAGGAAATATGGTGAGTATCTCTCCTACTGTCACGATCGATATCTCTCATACCCCTGGCAAGATTGAAAATGTAGATATTGGTGCAGATTGTTCACTAGAAGAAATATTGATCTACATTGATCTCTTCACAGAATTCTGAGATTTATTTTCTTGTTCATATGAATAGATGCTAGTAATCGACCCTGATATTGTCGAGCATGATATTAGAACTTATCTAGATGCTAAGCCTATTCGACAACGTCTTAGAGCTGTCAATCCCTGGAAGGCCCCTACTATTAAGACAGAAGTAGAGAAACTACTTAATGTTGGATTTATCTACCCAGTTCCCTTGACTGAATGGGTATCCCATCTCGTTCCTGTGAATAATAAGAAAGGAACCATCTGTGTATGCATGGAATTTCGTGACCTCAACAAGGCATGTCCTAAAGACAACTTCTCGACACCTTTCATCAATCAGATTCTCAACAAGTGTGCGGGAAGGGAAGTGTTTTCTTTCATGGATGGATTTTCAGGGTATAAACAAATTCAAATTAAACCTGAAGATCAACACAAGATGACAATTATTTGTCCTTCAGGTACTTTCTCATATCGGAAGATACCTTTCAGCCTTAAAAACACCTGATCAACCTTCCAATGTGCTATGACCTTCGCATTCCATTATCTTAAGCATACAGTCAAATATTATCTTCATGATCTTGTCACTCACTCTCGTAAGAGAGTGGATCACTCCAAGCACCTTCGGCTATTTTTTGAAAAATGACATCATTATAGAATCTGTTTGAATGATCATTAGTTCATCTTTTGCGTTAGGTCTAGTTATCTTTTGGTATTTCTAGTTTTTGAGATCGGGATCATGGTAGATCCGTTAAAGGTTGAGGAAATACTTTGGTTGCCTCCCCCGTGCACTATTCGAAAAATTCAAGGTTTAAAGGGGAAAGATAACCTTTTACATCAGTTTATAGTAAACTACACCAATATCACTAAGGGTTTCATGCATCTTTTGAAGAAGGACACCCCTTTTATCTGGGATGAGCGAGCCTAGAAGTCCTTCAATGCTTTGAATAAATCCTTGGTATCGACGCCTCTATTGAAGTCTCTTGACTACAGTAGATATTACTTTCTTTATTTTGTCGCATCCAAAGAGACGATTGGTATGGTTTTGGTTCAGGAGGATGATGAGATCTGCGATCATTTCATCTACTATCTTAATCGAAACTTAGTCGCTCCTGAGCTCAACTATTCTCACATTGAAAAGATAACTTTGGTTGTCGTTCACGCAGTCCAACATTTACACCATTATATATTGCTTTGAAATAATATTGTGGTTGCCTATGTCAATCCATTTCAGTATGTCCTTACCAGGCGTATCATAGGGGGGAAATATAATAAATGGATTGTCATTTTACAAGAATTTGATCTCGATTTATCTTCTGTGAAATCCAAGAAATCACTAGTCTTTGCATAGTTAATATTTGACTTCCCATGATTGGATGAGGATGTTATCCATGTTTATTCATTTGCGTATGAACACATTTTCCTTGTCTCTTCATCCGACCCCTGGTATGGAGACATTTTTCTCTATCTTCAAACTTTGAAGTTTCCTCAACATCTCTCGCAAGATGATCGATGATGTGTACGATACCAAGATAAGTATTACACTATCATTGGTGACACTTTGTATCGTATAGGAATAGACAATATCTTGCATCATTGTTTAACTCACGAAGAGGCTGAGTCAGTTCTAAACGATTTCCACAGTGGGGCTTGTGGTGGTCATCTATCTGGGCTTGCGACAGCCCAAAAAATTGTGTGAGCCGGTTACTTTTGGCTATATATATTTAAAGATTGTGTTGAATAGTTTAAGAAGTGTCACCTCTACTAGATGTTCACTCAAAAAATGTGCTCGCATCCAGCCCCTCTTCACACAGTCATTACCATCGGTCCCTTCACCAAGTGGGGGGTGGACTTTGTGGATTGCAACCAAACTTCGGCTAGGGGACATCAACACATTATTATGGTCATAGAATACTTTACTAAATGAGTTGAATCCATGACTATAGTTAAATCTGACAGGAATACTTCTGCCTTCTTCGTATTCAATCAAATTATCGTCTGGTTCAGTATCCTGAGTGAGATTGTCATTGATACTGGAAGTCACTTTCAGAAAAAAATGATGGAAGAGATAGCATATAATATGGGGTTTAAGCATGGTCATTCTTCCCCTTAATACCCCCAGGAAAATGGACAGGTAGAGGCCATCAACAAGTCTCTCAAGACAATTTTGCAGAAAAAAATCATCCAAAGTAAATCTGACTGGCATATTATGTTATATCCTGCACTCTGGGATACCGAACCTTGGTTAAGACTGCCACCAGATTTTCTCCTTTCCAGTTAGTACATGGTGTGGAGTTGATATTACCTATTTAATATGAAATCCCTTCTCTTAATTTGGCAGTCTCTCTCCTCCCTGACACTTATGATCTCGAGTGACGCCTTGTACACCTAAAGAGTCTTGACGAGCAGCGTGGAGATGCCTCTATGGCTATCGAGTTGAACAAAATATGTGTCAAGGTCCAGTATGATAAGTTTTTATGTCCTCGGTTGTACGCTAAGGGTGACTTGGTCCTTTTATATGATCAAGCCAGAGAACCGTTGGGGGCGGGAAAGTTTAAACCCATGTGGCATGATCCCTATATTGTGCAACGTGTCTTAGAAAAAGGAGCCTATGAGTTAGAATATTATGAAGGGAATATGTTGGCCGAGCCCAGGAATGGGCTCTACTTGAAAATATATTATGCTTGAGCCCCAATATTGGGTGTCACTCTTTGTATACTAATGTAATTTAGTGTATATATCTTTTCCCTTTACTTTTTGTCTTCATCTTTCTTATCGAGTTTTCCCTTGGTTAGAAGATGTCAATGGGGTCTTCAGTCTACTTAGGATTCACAGATGGAGCCAGTCGTCATACACGAAACTTGGCTTTCTCCGCTTGGGTGGTTTACTCACCCAAGGGTATACTAGTGTCTTCAAGTGGTATATGCCTAGGGCCATCCATGAATAATGTGGCTGAATATAGTGTTGTTATATAACTTTTGTGCGATTCTATTTCACATGGTATTCCCTCTTTAGAGGTTCACCTAGATTCCCAGTTAGTAGTATGTAAGTTGAATGGCAGTTACCATGTGCATGATCCTACTTTACTCCGACGATTCCTATGGGTATGTATTTTAGAACGACAGTTTGATTTTATTACTTATCATCACATACCTAGGATTTCTAATTATGTATCTGATGCTTATGTTAATTTTGTTTTAGATTGGCATTTGTCACATAACTAAAGCAAAGAAAACCATCTCATCAATGTACACATTGTAATATAAGTAAATCCAAAGATCCTTGTTTTATATATATTTCAAAAAATATGGTGTTTATAGTACAAAATTGGGGCCAACACCCTTAATACACATATATAGTCAATATTACAATATCCACAACATCTACGCATGTGGAGCCGGATGTGTGTCATGATAACAAACTACGACGTTTGTGAGATACTAAAAGAGTCGCACCCAAGCTCTAGGCACACCAACCACTTGTCACTGCATGGCCTTTGGAAGATCCTCTACCTGAACCATCAAAATCCTATGTGTCAAACGAGACAAGTTTCCCTGCACGTTTGGAAGGATTCTCTCTGCTTCTCCTCCCACCGCCTCATCTCCCTAGTGCCTTCGATGATGTCATGGAAGATCGTCCAGCCGTCGTGGACCTGTGTCTGTGTCACACAAGCTTCTAGTTATTACTTAAGCATCATCCAAAAATATTTTTGTTTTACTATACAAAAATTCAAAAAAATGAAATATTTAAAAAAATTGACATACCTATGTCCCCGTAGGCGGTCCCAGGTGGAAGTGGCATGTCAGGGTCCCCTTGGAAGTCGATCCCTGCATAGGGGTAGTCATCTAGAGTAGTTACCTCTCGCCTCCACTAGTAAAGAAATCATTGTTGTAGGGTGTGGGAACCCTACCTCCCGTCTTTCATCTCATTACCCCGGTCCACTGTGCCATGGCTAGATTGTGAGGTCCTCTCGGAATGATATCAACTCTAGGTCCCAAATTTGGAACCCACTCATAGAAAAATATACACAAGATAGAGGCAAACCCGAAGTTCCTCTTGTCACCCTGTTTGCACTCTGTCAACTGGCTCTTCATATTAGCTAGTAGTGAGGTGTATCAATCGTACATCGTGGGTCTCAAGCACTCTACAGAATAGAACATGAGTGGCCTCGATGCTTGATGCAACAAAGTCGATCCTATGATCCTGGTCAAAACGAGGACAACAATCTTGAGACTGAGATTGTTTATCGCTCAGATGGGGAGTTGACTCTCAACCTTCTCGATCCCTTCTACACAGTGAGAGTCTGTGTACTCCTCTATCTTTATATCGCTCCTAGATTCCCTGGCTTTGAGTTTCACCACCTCACCCTGACGTGATTACCCAGTCAAAAAGTATATATCCTCGACTTCAATCCTCAATGGTTTCCCATCGAGGTTGAAACTCTCACTGTCAGGATCCCATTAATCCAAGAGCAACTCAAGTAACCTCACCTGGGCCCTCATCCCTTTGAGTGCCCAAAATTTATACAAACTCCATCTTTTCAAGGCCATTTGGGCCCTAGGATCTCTTTCCACAGCAACATCTACCTCCTCATGTTCTCTTTCCCTCCATTCTAGCACCATCCTTCCAGAGAAACATCAGTTTTTACTTAGCAAGCATAGAAAACCTTGTTTACGGACTTGTATGCAGACTGCAGAATTCACAGTCATGTATAGGGTTGAGTACACACATCCTGTATTTTACGCAGTCATGTATAACCTCACGTATACGTGACCCGATGAATGGTAGCCCACGTACACCAAAATAACTAATTTGCACCTTAATTAATTCAAATTTTGAAACCTAAATTAAAAATGCAATCCACTAGAAAGGAAGATGAGGGGAAGAGGAATCACCTAGTCTAGACAGTCTTTGATTTCGTCACTCGACACTCCCGCAATCACTAGTTGAAGATCAGAGGTAATTTGGTCCAATTTTCACTATTTGGGTAAAAAGTCAAAATGAAATAGTAAATTTTGGTTTTGTTACTATTTATAGCAGTTTTTACCCACTTTATATAGTTTCGAATCGTTTTTTCACCTAATGGACTAATACAGTAGTGGATTGAGTTGGTTTTTGTAGTTTTCACTAGGGATTCTTGCGGATTTCAGTGTTATGTTGATCGGTCATAACCACGAGCAGGTATTTTCGCTACCCAGCATATAGGATAGGTATCCATTCCACCATGCACATTTTCATTGTCCTATAATTGTCACTCATATGCCTTAGGTACGAACCCATTTGTTGCGAAATAAAACCTCCCATCTGCTACAAGATGTGTCGTTATCAAGTGGTAAATACTTACCAAACATGGGTACCCTAGTTAGATCATCTGCTCCATTTGGCGCCCATGCCGAAATTTTTTTTGTAGGACCGGGAGTCCCTTATAGCTAATACATGACTTTATGTTGAGCCTCATTTCTCATTCATAAACATGTTTCCCTATACTTAGAGGACTCCCAACCAATTTTGATTTAAGCTCGTTTCCGACTAGTTTTCAAAAAGTGAAGAGATTGTCGAGTGAACTTGTCTCTTTCACACTCGTAAATTGGATTTGAAAGGACATCTATTTGGTACAAGTTTATCCCTTTTTCAAACCAGGTAGACTAATATTATGAAAAAGGACATTTTTTGGCGTTAAGTTGTGATTGCATCTCATGCCCTTGCTTGTAGTATTGAGCCTATAGTCGGTTCTCGCTTTGCGTTATAAACTATTTTCCTCAGCAGTTTTGCATCCTCAACCAAGAAGAGCCTCGTTTATATCCTTCTCAATTTGACACCCTATACCCAAGAGGGAACATTCCCTCGAGTGTCCATCTCCCACATGCATCTCCTTTTATTGAGAATAGGTATGGTCCACTATTGGAACTAGTTTTTCTTACTTGCGACACTTGTTTCCTCCTCTGTATCATAGMATTCATTTGATTATGAAAAAAAAAAAAARATGGGCGAGAAGGGAGTATTATATTATATTGGAAAGATTCATGTCACCTTTGAATAGAGAATAAATTTATTGAGTCCACTTGTCATCATAATTTTGGGTTTAGCATGGCCTTAGGAAGCTGAGCTYRTTACATRGATTTTTCTCCCCCAACAGGTTACTCTTCCAGTCCCTATGGAGAATTTCATGGATGTCTCYTGCATCTCATGGTTTCATCATTGAGTCTATGTTGTCGGAGTCTTCCATATGTCTCATGCTCTTGTTCAAAGGATGTTTATCAACCTRTGTCGACCATTCCTCAGAACTCTTGACTTTKCATGTCATTCATAGCCTCAGTTTGTCTCGGAATCACATGATGTTGTAGTCCTATCACGCACCCTGGTCCTACTTTCATCATTGGTAGGTAACCTTGAACCCAACAGTCGACATTTCATCATTGGTCATTGAATGGGTGGTTTTMCTTGTGCTCAACAACAAGAAATCTATTCACACATTGGGATTTGTGCAATGTCTTGAATKCCATTAGCCTTGATGGTGGTTTCCTCGCCTTTGTCATCAGTTTCCTCATTGGYTTCTATTCAGAGGGTATTTTTTCTGTATCGCTTGCACTTGGCACACAYGAAAGRCACACATGGTTGTTAGTTCATGAACATGTTCTTCATCTTATTTCCTCCAAATCATGAAGCTCCTACTTTGTACCTCATGTTGAATGATTAKAAATTCCTTAATTCTCTCCTTTCAKTGGGTCTCCTTCCATTGAYTTCATCTCATCTATTCTAGAAACGGTACTTAGAGTCCTTTGAGTACCTTGAGTCTTGCAGTCATTAGTGGAAAGTTATCTCACCATCGACAGTTGGGAATACATCAATGTCTCTTGATCGATGGATTCCTCAAGTGTTTGACCTCAACTCCTTTATTCACACTTGTAAGAATGTACTTGGTACCTTGATACCTACTTTCATCATTGGTAGGTTGTCTCACGTTTGTTAACGGTATACTTCAATGACCGGTAATCAAATGATGTCTCATTGTGTTTGAACTCAACTCCTTTATTCATATGATGTAGACTTCCACCTTTGGTGGATTGTGTAGAAGACTTGAAGACATCAGTATGTGGTCGTAGCTTTCCTGAGTTGTTTCTTCCTTTTCATTGGACCAATACCTATATGACTTTGGAGATCATGGGAGACCAGATTGTACTCCACTGTATACAGATATCTTCAGATTGATTTTGAGACTGGTTCTATTAGGCCTTGTCTGTGACTATGATAGCCTTTGGCATGTAACCGCATTGGTATTTTCCTATTCATGGCCATAGATAGTTGTTTGGTATATTTTCACATGGATCTGTAGTGTAATTAAAATTGGCATCCATGTATGCAAAGTCAGTGCAGATTGTAATGAGAAACTAGTTCTTCCAATTGGTTCCCCATCACTCCACTTCTAGGTTTTTATAATGTATTTTGGCCATCATAGATACTCCTCTGACCTCACACATTAGGGGGCATATGTTATAGTAAGATTTTCCTCACCCTATGCAATCTTACACAAAAGGCCTTTTTCCATTTCCCTATGTACACTTTTCATCCATTTTTGCAAATCCCAGAGCTAAAAATACATTTTTTCCACATATACACACCTTGCCTACTATAGATAATGAGTATATACAGGTTGCACCACTACATCCCACATACATCGGGATTTGTGTCCAAAAAAGAAAAATGGTGTCGGGTTTCCATGTCACGAAAGGAGATCAATAATCCTTGGCCTTCCACATATTGGAAACGTTCCGACTCGGCCCTTCAGTTCCATTTGAAGGATATAAATGGTCCAATTCCGAGCTATTGAAAAGAAGAGAAAGAATTCAACTTCGAGAGAAAAGTTACTCTCGAGAAATTATTCACTTCACATTGAGTCTGCATCCCTCTATCCTTTAAGTCTGGACATAGTTTTCAGCCCCCAAGCTCTTCTCTTATTGATTGAGAACTTCATTGTCTCCCTTCTATGAGCTTGACTGTGGTGGTGGATTGAAGTGGTGGAGGCCCAGCTGGAAGGAACTTAGTTTATTGGTTCTTAACCATGTTGATAAGGAATTCTGTAACTTATTCACTTCTGTTGATCATATATTAATAGAAATACTCTTTTCCCGTCCAATTGATATCTTGCAAATATTTGAATTTTTATTCCATGGGCGTATTTGTTATGTATGTTAATGGATTATGATATTGAATGTTCTAACATCATATATTATCACCATATTCCTTCTTTGCTTGGTTGTTGAGGACTAGATGCAGGTATATTGCTTTGGGTCAAGTGCTCAACGGTGGACTTCATAGAACGTTTGGATGAGGTAGGAAGTTTATCTTATCTTGCTAGCATATTTGTTTATATAGCATACTTGAGAATAGAGTTGATTTCTACAGTCATTTCAGACTKTTCTGGTTTTCCCMTAGCCGTATAGAGATTTTTCTTGTAACAATTTTGACMTTTTTAAATAAAATAAAATTGGTAAATATTGTTGTAACTTGGGGAGAATGTGACAAGTGTGTGAGTGAATAATAAAAATTAAATTAACTAAAAAGTTAATTATCTGTGCATGAGGACATGTGTCGATGAAGAAATTCTATAAAAACAAATAAGGTAGAAGGGAAAGGMATCTAATTTCYTKAGCATTATTATGTTGCCAAATTTTGACTATATTGTGTTTTACTTGTAAGAGTTGGGATACCAAGCTTGTAAAAAGAGTGGAAGCTCTTCCTTGTGAGGAAATTCATGGAGCTATATTTGTTGGTTTCTTGTGTGTGGCCCATTTGCAGCTTGAGGGGCTAAGGGGGAATAAGAGTACCCCTAGCATTGGTTGGGAGGTATCGGTGAAGTCTTTGTGATTAGAAAGTGAAGGAAAGGAAGAAGCGTAAGACTTGAAGGGAATATTCATTTTGCAGCTTTCATTGGTCATGGTATTTATATATTCTGAATTTAATTATAGTATGAGTGTATTAGTATAATATATTTATAGAGACATTGTAGAATCATTGTAAATTCAGAATGCCAAGTGTTACGTTTTTTACCAAATGAATAATAGTTACAGTGTTTATATTTTAATTCTTCATTGCAATTTCGGATGTTTTCCGAACTCTAATTGAGCGGCCTGATCCTCATTGTAAAATGTGAATTTATATTGTGTATACACTATGTTTAAAGTATGTATTTTCATCCATATTTGAAGTATGTTTAATCACAGTTTTTAGTTGAGACTATCTTAGGAAATTTAACAGTGCATTGTTCGTTGTCAATTAAGCATTTAGTTCTGATTTGTATCGTGAGTTTATTTGATAAAAATCATTTGAAATCCTAATTTAATTCACATAATAGATCCTTTGTTGATTTTTGTTGACAAATCAATTCTATTGGTAATTTGGACCTTTGTTGATTTAAATTTAAATCCTAATTAAATTCTTATGATGGGATCTCTATCGAATTGTATATTGGATCTGAAACCTTGTATCTTTTTCCTATTAGCGCTTATGTCAATTCAAATTAGTGGTATTATGGAACTCTGTGGAATTTCGTAAAATATGAAATTTATATCATGTTTTTCTCTATCGAATTTGTTGTTAAATCCAAAGTACTTGTAGCATGAATGTCTGTGTTAAATTGAAGTTAAATCCATAGTTTTTGAGACCGAGGGAATCCTGTTGAAGTCTCTAGAGTTTGACTTTCAACATGTGTGTTAGCCCTTTTTCCTTGCCAAATTCATGTATGCGACCACAGGCTAGAACCTAACGCTAGCAAAAAAGGAAACTATTTCGAGCTCCGGGACTGTGGTGCTCTATAGGTTTGTCAACTTAAACACTCATTTCCACCCAAAGTGATTACCAGTCGAATTCGGTCGTAAAGAGAATTGATTGGCAATTTTTTAACCATAACCTTTCACTTACCTTTGTCGATGATTATAAATTTAATCTAATGGCTAGCGGAGCTACTTCTCACATGAGAATCTACAGTGGGGATCCACTCCGGAACTTTGGGCTTCGATTTTTTTCCCCATTTTCACAACTTGATACTGTTCAATATGGATCATCGAACCTCTGAAGGGCTCGAATATATGACATCTTATACTCCTCTTTAGATCAACGGTTGTTGTCCACTCCAAAGTTCAGAACTCCTGGAGTTTCTCACCCTTTTGCAATAACAGATCTGTTTTTTTGAAGTACTGAATTCCAAATAACTCATAGATTAACGGTTCCCACACCTTACTCATATCTATGGCTAAAAGAATCTCCAGGGCTCTGGGCTTCGGAATTTTTCACAACTACAACTTGCGTTACCTCCGCACTAGTGAAGGACAAACCCACAAATCTGATGGTCCTTGATTAATCATCGACAACGGTCAGGATTAATTCTAGACTCCAGGAGTTCGGGACTTTTCTCACCAAAACAAATTTCACCCACCACCTCTCGATTGGCCGAATTTCGAATACTTGGAATCTACAAACATGTGTACACAGCGTTTGATGGTAAGGATTTACTCCAGACTTGAGGACTACGGGAGTTCCTTAACCTTTAGCTTCATGACTCTAATTTTGTTGGAGTACCAAATTAACGAACCTCTGAAGAATGAAGGATCGTAGATCTAATGACCCGTAATCAATCTCCAGATCTATGATTGTCCTTCACTCTAGGAATTAGGAACTTCGGGGTTTTTAGCTCTTAGACAGTTAGGCTTCAAACTTGCAGAATCGTCAAACTCTTACGGATCCAACGGCTAGTATTCTCCCACCGATCTACATTGTAGATTCACTCTACGAGTTCGGGCTTCGGGGATCACTTAATACAATCAACTATAATCCATCAAAGTAACGAATCCCGAAGGTCTCAAGGTTTATCTAGTGTGCATCTCCTATCTGATATAATAGTTAAGGGATTTTGACTCCTCCTGATTAGATCTCGTCCACTCAAACCTAAAACAAGGAAATTCTCCTCCTCGACACTTACCTTTCCCTCATGGAGATTCGTCACCAAGATGACTCTTTTTCTTTGGTGCACATGGTGTGTTCCCTCCTAAGATCTAGACTCTAAGAGGTCTCCTACTCACCTAAATGTAATTACTCTGTGTAGTTTCCCTATCTCGCCTGCGATTTGTACTTCAAAAGGTCCATCTGCACACCTCTTGTTTTTGCACTGGGAAGACCTTTTTTTGTGACTCCCATAAGAGGAATTTTGGATCCGAAACAAAATTTAATTCCCATTTTCAGAATCAGACAACCACATAGACACGAATTTACTTGTCATTGTATCTTGATTTAGAAAGTACACAGAAATTTTACAATCTCCTCACGGTTTTTGATAGTCTCTTTCAAATTTATACATATATATATTATGCTAACTCATAATGTCTAATTACTTGATTTGTACATTGGAAGACTGTCAAATTTTAATTAGTGAATGATGCTTGTATTTCCTTGGGAAAAGAGAGATATTTGTTAAATGGTGACTTGTAATTAATTGGTGAATTTCATAAGGATATGGCATATTATCTAGATTATGGTTAGTTATGGTTTTTATAACATTTAAGGGAAGGAAAACTTGACTAGTGTTTGGGATTTAATGATTTAAATCGTGTTATGATTTAGTACTTTATTGATATTGATCCTGAGTCTAGATTTGAGTTTGGACAAGGTAATTAGATGCTTCATTGTTCCTCAAAACAGTCTCTGGTCTTGAGACCCAAAGTGGTCAAAATCAATCGGATGAATCCTAGACTTGAGCGTTAATTATGTGTCTTGGAGGTCCTAACCTTGCAGGTAGATTGGATGGGTAGATTTTCTTGATTGCCTTGTATGATGATTATTCTATTAGAAGCAATGATGTTGTGTGATGAAATTGGTTGAGGGTGATCTTGAATAATCGTGATGGTGTACTCTTATTGTATGTGATGTTATGTGATATGGCAGATCCTTAATACATTGAAGTTGTTTCTAAATCTAGTTGTGCAATGAGATGAATGGAATAGAATGTGTATTGCTAAAGTATGTTAATATCGTGTTTCACTTGTTCAAATGATGTTTTACTATTTATTTATTTTTTAAATATCTCATGTCACTTCTCAATTACTTTAAGACGTAATAGAGGGGTTGTTACACAAAAGGAAAGCGAAGAGAAAAAATAGGAACACATTCGGGAGTGTGAGGAAAATGGTTTTTTAAATAAAATAAAAATGGTGATTACTTGTGAAACTTGGGGAGAGTGAGACAAGTGTGTGGGTGAATAATCACCAATAAAACAATTAAAAAGTTGAATTAGTTGTGCATGTGGACAAGGGTCAATGAGAATTTACCTATAAAATAAATGGGGTAAAAGGGGAATGGATATCACTTTTCTTGGTGTTGTTATGCTCCAAATTTTTTGTTGATTGTGTTTTACTTATGAGAGTTGGAATACCAAGCTTGTGGAAAGAGTGGAAGGTCTTCCTTGCTAGGCAGGCTTGGAGCTATTGTTTTCTGGTTTTTGTGTGTGGCCCATTTGCGACTCGGGGGATAAGTGGGAAGAAGAGTACCCCTAGTGTTGACTGGGAGGTACCAGTGAAGTCTCTGTGATTAATAGGTGAAAGAAGCAGGCTTGCAGAAGCTCTGATTGAAGATTGAACAACAATAATCGCCATTGGTCACGGTATTTCAATACTTGGTTTTTGTAATAGATGGATTAATTGTTATACTAAAATGTGAAGAAGGAAGTGTAACTATGTATGTGCGATTTCAGTGACGTACATTATATTCTTGGTTTTAGTTTACGAAAAGTTGAATTGCAGATGGTAATTGTGTATAATAGTTCCTGACAGAATAATCATTAATTTTATAAAGGATAAGATAATTAATTGTATAGCGATTATCTTCCGTATGTCATATTTTGGTTGTTTTATTGATTAGAGTACGGTTAGTTCCTTACAGTTTGATATCAAAGAATTAAATTGTTCACTTGTATCATATTCTTTTATTTGTATTTAGAATTTCACTATGCCTCTGTAATCGTAGTATTTTCCTTTACTTGGTAAATCGTAAAATGTTTCCTGGATCACATTAATATTAAGAATCGAACTATGTAGACAGAGTTCTTGTGATCATAAGAATTATAGAAAAATATATAAATATAATGACCAGGATTGAATTTACCCTTTTAAACATCGGGTTAAACCTGAGACATTGATGCTCAGGCTAACAGCTTATCATCGTTACTCTACACTCAATATTCCAAGTATTATGGTGTGTCCTAACTCAGTTTATCGATAGATATGAATGAAATATGAATGAAATAAATTGGATTAGTGTTGTTCTAAATTAATAACATTAATTGGTAAGGTTTCATAATCTTGTGTATTAAATATGTAAATATTGTTAAAACTTTAGAATGCTTGAGTTGAAAGAATTTCTATATTTATTATAGAAATTTGATTCACATCATGTGTGATATACATGATAGAATCTAGTGCATCAATAGCAAAAAATTTCAAGTAAGAAAGATGAGTGATTGATTAGTTCCTCTATGTTGTCTAGATGGATTCCATAGATTAGTAATAATCCTTAAGAAATAAAGTTTAGATTGTAGCTTTTCTATTATGTATCGTGTGAATTCCCTGGTTGATAATGAAGTTTAGATGAGTAATCTAAAGTTACTTTAAAATTTCAAATTAAATTTAAAAATTTTCATTTCGAATATTTTTACAATATGCTAGTTTCGACTAAGGCTTTAAATGTGAAACATAAATATTATGTAAGAACGTGGTTTTACTTTCAATTAAACTTTGATTAAGTTTAATTATGTCATTTAATATTAGATTTCCTATCTAATGGTTTTTGTTACTAGTTGACTATGCTTATGTCATGATATTAATGAAATTATTATCTTCTTTTTTTAAAAATAGTAAAGATAATAATTTTTTGTATTCGTTTACAATTGTCTTTTGTAAGTGGTGACCATGTTATAAGATTATTCTTTGTGCCTTGAAGAATTTATGGTTAAGATTTTTTGTTAATTCTAGTCTTGAATTTTGGAATAGGTTGAAGTTATGGGAATTAGATACTTCCTTGTTCCTCAGAACAGTCGCTAGTCCTGAGACCTTAAATGGTCAAAATTAATCAGATGAATCCTTGACTTGAGCGTTTATTATGTGTCTTGGAGGTCCTAACCTTGCAGGGTAGGTTGGGAGGGTAGACATCGTTTGTTATCTCTATGTGATGTGGTTAATCTATGAATAACATTGAAGTTGTATATGAATCTTGTTGTGTATTGAGATAGATGAGAATAGAATGTGTAAGTAATGATGTATGTTGTTTTCATGTAACACTTGTCCTAAATGAGGTTTCAAAAAAAAAAATGTCACTACTATACTCACTTACTTTTATGTCATAACAGAGGGTCCGTTACATAATATAAGCATACTTTTACCAAGAGAAGCAAACAAGAGAGATACCAGAAAGATTCATATTACACCACAGAAACTGTTGCACCACCCTCTCCAGACTTGTGAATCCTTCTACTGCAACTACAGTTGTTGCTCTTCAAACTTGCACCCTCCTTCCATTGAGTGAGAGTATGTACAAATGAGGAGCACCGAGCCTCTAATTATACTAGTCTTCCAAGGTGTATTTTAATATGGGGTCAACCTCACTTTCTAGATCCTTTTAATACTTTATTATTATTCTCTTTGGGTCGACTTCTCTTCTATGGTTTTCACACATCTGTTTAATGGTTCTATTAATTCTAGAATATTCTATTCTAAGTACAGAGGTTACACTTGGAGGTTAATACCTCCCATGGCTACCAAAACATCAACACTCCCTCTTATCTAGGGATGTATTAACTAATATGTTCTTCATGTAATGGTCTCAAACATATCCATCCATCTCAAATTGTGATGCGGGAGCATCGCCATTGGCATTTAATGAGGCCGAGTGGAGGAAAACTCAGCATCCAGCGCACACATTCATACCAAATTAGAATTCCAAAGAAGAGCGCATCATCTTAATATTTTGAAAGTATTGTAATTAAAGGCCCATTTAATGTTTGGAGGCTTGAGCCATTGTATAAGCTCCAGGGGATGTATTTGTTTTTAATAACTGTAGGATTGTACAGATTTCAAGCATAGACTCGTATCTATATTGTAAATTCTCATTTAATTGTAATAATCCTTAATAATAGATATATTTTATTGTGATAGGAAAGCATTAATATAGTCTGGAGGGAAGCTCGAGAAGCCCCTTGTGTATAAATATATGTAATCTATGCCCAAAATGAGGCTGTTGAGCTTATGGTAATTGTTGTTGAGTTTATTGTTATTGTTGCTGAAGGTTGTTGTTGTTGAGAAGAGTAGAAGAAATTTATTACAGAAACCCCTATATATGTTTGCAGAAGTAACATAATAGAGGAGAAATGCTTCAAATCTCTGAGTTTTCATATCCATGAATTATCTGGGTAATGTTGTGTTATTTTATTTCTATGTTTTATATGCATGTGTGTGCATTTATGATTGAATGAATGAACCTATGATGTTCTGTAAGTTTCAATTATTTCTCTTCTAAAATCCTAGTGCAATGAGTGCACAGTGGCCACACAAGGAGTGTGAAGGTGGATTCATTTATAGACTCGGTAGCACAGGAGAGATAGAGTAATTTGTGTAGAGAGAGTTCAAGGAGTGCACATATAATCGTTTGAGTATAAAATATGGAAGGTAATTCCCTTGCAAGGCATGCACAGGAGTGTTGAAAGAGTCTCAAGGAAGATGAGCGGAAGGAGTGCGCAGGAGGATTTTCCAAAAACCTTCAAGTTTTGAGGTGAGCCAGCACAAGGAGTGTGTGAGAGATTTATTTCTAAGTCTCAAGCTTAGGAGAAGTAGCACAAAGCGTGCACCCAAGCCTAAGTCTTTGAATTTATCAAAGATCGGGAAGGATAGCAAGATTCAGTTCTCGAAAGGAAGAATTCATTTTGTTTGGAGGATGAGCGAATGATATATGTTCATAGGGAGCCAAGATCTTTCCTAGCCATCAAAACTAGGAAATGTGCATGGGTAATAACCCTTGAAGTCCTTTGGACTTCGCGTATTTGGAATTTTTCGAGTGTGTGTCATGGAGGAGACAAGTTTCCTGAAGCCCTGGGATCCGAAGTAAATCCTAATCGTTGGTGTATGAACCACATGTCAACAAATATCAGAGTCCAAAGATCTGACACTCCATAGGAAATTTGGTGTAATCTAGCGTGGGTCGAAAATCCCCGAAGGCCTAAAGGTCAAATTCCATATTGATTTTCCATTTGTGAGGACATGTGGACCATAGATCCAGCACTTCGCAAGTCCGATACTCTGGAGGTTTTGGAGTGTTTTGTTGTGAAATATCTTAATCCCAGAGTGCGGAGTAATCAGAGACCATTGATCTGAGGTGAGTATCGGTCATTCGATCTACTACTTCATAGATCGGTACTCTAGGAATATCACGTGTTGGAGAGGGTAAAACTCCTGAAGCCTGGAATCATGAAACTTTTGCAACCCATAGATCTCGATGCATATTGTGAGTTGTTGATCTCCATCATAGTTTGGTTGTTCATGAATTTGGCATTCGGAAAGATTGTTGTGTGTTTTTGTTGGAACACCCAAAGCCCCAAATTATTTTCTAAGTTGAGATCTAGCCCATGGTTTTGGCCTGAAGCCACGTGTAATACTCTGTTGGAGTATTAGGACCCTCGCGAACTCAATTTTACACATGGGGAAAAGGAAAAAAGGCATGTGGTATATGATTTTTAGGGTTCAACTAGGAACCGAGAGCTAATTCAGCTCTCGTTTTTAAATGATCCTAGATCGGGAGGTTGCACAAGCCCCAAGAGGTGGTGGGAGTTTGCATCAAGTGGTATTAGAGGATTGGAATTGTCTATATATGGAAGGAAAAGAAAGAGATTTATCTGGTATCATCAGGTGGTATAAAAATCTTGAATTAATCTCTGTGTGAAAAAAAACTTGGAACCATGCCACCAAGAAGACACGAGGAGAGACATGTATTCAACGCCACCATGGAACAGGAGATGATACAAATTCATGCGAGGTTGTATGCCATGGAGAAAGCATAGAGAAGAGTACTTAACGTTGGTGGCATCAGTGAAGATGTCGATGCAGAAGAAGTTGTAGGAGAACAAGAAGCAGAGGAGTGATTGTTGAGAGATGTTTTCAAGATGGGAACCAGAGAGAAAATGGAGGTCCCAATGTATGAAGGTAATTTAAATGTTGAAGAACTACTCTACTCGATAACTTATTTAGACAAATACTTCGATTATGAAGAGATTGATGATAAAGAAAAACAATTCAGGTATATTAATGGTCTGAGATATGAAATCGAGGATGAAATTAGCATGATGAAAATGAGAACAGTGGAAGATGCTTATTAGGTGGCACTGAAAGCAGAGGAAAAATTGGCAAGAAAAAAGAGTCAAAGGAACAAACGAAAAAGTCCTAACAGAGGAAGAGGAACTGTCAGAGAAAATTTCCAGAAACCCAGAGGAGAAGCTGGAAAATATCACAGTCAGACAGATAGAGGAGGAAGTTCTAGAGGAGGACACTATGGAGGAATAAACTATTTTCCCATAGGAAGAGGAAGAATCATAGGTGGAGAAGTGAAGTGTTATGCATGTGGAACAAAAGGGAACATGTCTTGGGAATGTCCTGAGAAGAAAAATGTAGGAATTGGAGAAGCTCACATTTCTAAATCGTGGAAGAGGAATGTAGAGGCAGAGATGAAGGCAGAATCAACAGAAGAAGAAAGATCCCTCATGATGAGGAAATTTCTCRTGAAGCTAGAGAAAGAGGTAAAAGAATGAGTCTAGAGAAACAGTTTGTTTAGAACTACTTGCAAGACCATAGACAGGGTATGCAAGGTGATCATAGACAGTGGGAACACARATAATTTGGTATCTAGAGAGTTGGTGGAAAAACTGAAGCTGGAGACGAATGCACATATGAATATGTATAAGGTATTGTGGTTACACAAAGTAAATCAATTCATGGTAAGTAGACAKTGTAAAGTTGAGTTCAATGCAGGTGGTTATAGGGATGAAGTTTTATGTGATGTCATACATATGGRCGTTTTTCATGTTCTGTTGGGAAGACCATGTAAATATAACAGGAATGTCATACATGATGGGAGAAATAACACTTATACCCTTGAGAAGAATGGGTGTAAGAATATGTTGTTGTCTATAGAAGATAAAGGATTCAAAGAGGAAGTTAGTCCTAGTATACTTCTCATGAGTGGGAAGGAACTCTTGAAAGAATTCAAGAAAGAACAGGAGATGTTGTTTGTTGATGTAGTAAAGTCGAGATTCATCCTTACAAGCACTTCTATGAATGATTTTCTTGTGAAAATCCAAGATCTATTGGATGAGTTTGTTGATATTGTGGTGGATGAGTTACCTCACACTTTACCACCCATCAAAAGTATCAGTCATCATATTGACCTTATTCCAAGAGCAAGTTTTCCAAACAAGGAAACATACAGATTGACACCTCAAGAGAATGAAGAGGTCAAGGAGCAAGTCCAAGAGTTGTTGCATAAGGGTGTGATCAGAGAAAGTTTGAGCCCATGCACAATACCAACTGTGTTGATTCCAAAGAAAGATGGAGGTTGGAGAATGTGCACAGATTCTAGAGCCATCAACAAGATAATCGTTAGGTATAGATTTCCTTTACCCAGAATGGATGATTTGATGGATTTCTTAAGCAGAGCTAGTTATTTTTCCAAGACAGATTTGAAGAGTGGCTATCATCAAATAAGAATGAGAGAAGGAGATGAATGGAAGACAACATTAAAAAAAATGAAGGATTGCATGAGTGGCTTGTTATGTCGTTTGGCTTAACAAATGCCCTGAGTACGTTTATGAGACTGATGAATGAAGTACTCAAAGATTTAATTGGTAATTTTGTGATTGTTTATTTATATGACATCCTAATTTTCAGTAAGACTAAAGAAGATCATTCGAGGCATTTGAATATGGTATTGAGGAGGTTGCAGCAGGAAAAGTTGTTGAAAAATTTTAAGAAATGTTCTTTCATGAAAATAGAACTTATATATTTGGGATTCATAATCTCTTCAAATGAGTTGAATATGGATCCAGAGAAGGTGAGGGAAATCAAAGAATGGCCTTCTCCGGGAAGTGTGTTTGAAGTAAGAAGTTTTCATGGGTTGGCGAGTTTTTATAGGATATTCATCGGGAATTTCAACAGTATTTGTGCACCCATACCAGATACCATAAATAAGGAGCATAGATATTTTAATTGGACAAAAGAAGCTGAGAAAGGATTGAGAGTGTTGAAATAAAAGATAACACAACAACCTATTTTAGTTCTGCCAGATTTTAAGAAGACATTTCAGGTTAAATGTGATGCAAGTGGACTAGCCATTGGCACAGTTTTAAGTCAAGACAATAAGCATGTTGCTTATTTCAGTGAGAAGTTTAATGATACTAAGAGGAAGTATTCCACGTATGATAAGGAATTTTGTTTTGTGATTCATGCCTTGAAAAAGTGGAGACATTATCTTATCCTGAAGGAATTTGTATTATATACTGATAATCAGGATTTGCAGTTTGTAACCAAACAAGAGAAGTTGAACTAGAAACATGACAAATGGTAGAATTGATGCAGAATTTTACTTTTGTTATTAATCATATTAGTGGTAGCACTAACAAAGTTGCATATGCTTTGAGAAGGAGATGCTTGATTTTTTGGGAATTTCAAGTGGAGACCTTTGGATTTGAGCACCTCAAGGAAATGTATCAAGAAGACCCGGATTTAAAAGAATCTTATGAAGCATGTCAGAACCCTTTGCTAAGGGACAGAAGTTAGTGGATGGATTATTTGATCCAAGAGGGATTGTTGTTCAAAGGGAGCCATTTATGTATCATGAAATTCTCGATGAGAGATAATATGTTAAAAGAGAAGCATAGCGGAGGATTGGATGGACATTTCGACCATGATAAAAACATATGGGAATTTGATTTATTCATACTATTGGCCAGGTATGAGGTCTGATGTGAAGAAGTTCATGGATAGATGTAGAATTTTCCAATATGCAAAAGGAAAGCAGCAAAACATTGGATTGTATCAAACATTGCCTATTCCAGACAGGTAGTGGGATGCTATAAGTATGGATTTTGTTTTGGTATTTCCAAAAACCCATAGGGGAAGTGATTCAATATTTGTAGTGGTTGACATATTTTAAAAAATGTAACATTTCATACCATGTCATAAAATCAGTGATGCTACTCACATAGCTAATTTGTTTTTCAAGGAGATAGTGAGATTGCATGGGTTTCCCTGAAGTATAGTTTCAGACAGAGATACTAAATTTGTGGGAAAATTTTGGAGAACCTTGTGGAATAATTTGGGGACAAGTTTCTCTTTCATTTTAACATATCATCCTTAGACGGACGAACAGACTAAGGTGTTGAATCAAACCTTAGGGAATTTTTTAAGGATTTTGATCACTAAACATAACAGTCAATGGGATCAAATTTTGCCCCAAGCAGAGTTTGCATATAATGACTCACCAAATAGGAGTACTGGTAAAATCCCATTTGTAACACCCCCCAGCCACCCCTATCGGGGCATGCTACCACCTAGCTATTGAATTTGAGCTCTAATACCAATTTGTAACACCCCAGTCTTCTTTTGTGCAATGTCACTTGAAATAAATACAAACAAAATTGCTCACTCGGTTTTGATAGTCAAAAAGTGTCCATACCTAGGCATGTACCTATTGGGCTATGGCAGACAGAGCTCTTTGTGGAACATCATACATATAAACTTAAACAAATAATATTCATTCTACTAGTACACAATTTAAATGTGGAAATCACAGTAAAACATGCATGCAGCAACACATGAAATTCTTATAAATATAAATACATGTACAGAATACACAGCATAAACAATTAACATAGAGATGGTACTTATCTTTTATGAAAGCCACCAACTATGTGAAGACCTTCCACAAACCTCCCAGCCTTAGACCACGCTGCTCCAAGCTATCAGCAGTGGGTCACCCCCGAGTTGGGACTAAACTCCACCCAGGGTAAAGGGAATCCTAGCCTAGGCTAAGGTTACCAAGTCTACAGGAAGGATTTTGTCCCAAAAAGTCCACTCACGTCCACAGATTATAGTCCCTAATTCCCCACACGTCTATCCCACCCCAGGGAGTGTGCCCCTTCTCTACTTGACAGACCTTCGGATGTCCCACTCCCCTTCCAGGGCTTCAGCAACAGACCAGACAGGAAGTCTCAGAGCACTATAATTGTCATGAGTCTCCCTATGGGAAAATCACTTCCCCAACAACCTCTCTCACCTGAAGAGAGTGTTTCTCATTGGCCTAAAAACCTGCTTCTTCAGTCCATCTCCCAGACCAATCCAATTAGGGTAATCACAACAAAAAAATAGGTATAGCTCTAGTAATGACAGTAAGCCACACCATTCCAGAGAAAAAATGTGGGCAGCAACAGCAAAATGGCTAGGGTGTGATATGGATCAGGAACTGCGTCGTCATGTTGTGCCTCACAAGAAAACGGCTTAGATTTATGAGTGCAGGTTTCATAGGTTGCAGAGGTCAACAATGGAGGAATGGTTGGTTGTCGGAATGCCCAGTCTTCGTGCGTGCAGAGTGGGGAGCATGGAAAGAATGGCTAGTGAACCCCCCCCCCCACCAAATTGATTTCCTACATAAATTGCATGCACCCAGGTTGACACATGGCTCTCTTGGGAGCTCGTTCCTCTCCCCAAAGGAAATTAGGATAGCAAGGTTTATTTCCCAAACCTTAGTATTTCTAGGAAAATACATTATAATATTCCCTTGGGGTTAATCCCTCAAGATTAGTCCTTTTTCCTAGCCTCTTAGCCCCATCCCTTTCCCTACCCAGTGGATTTTAGTCCCTCGTAACTCTTTCTTCATGGTCGGTCTAGATGCAGCGATGTAATTATATTAATTATGTGAGTATTTACATATACCAAAAATCAGGCTCATTAGCCTTAGCATCTAGGCTCTCTGGCCTAATAAACAAATAAGACTCCCAGCTTATAAAACTTGGCTCACCAACCTATAAACATCATTAAACATCATTAAAATTCAACAAGGTCTTGGCCTTGGGGTATTGTCCTCAGTGCATTGTCCACCCTTATTTATGCATTGTCCTCGGTGCATCATATTTACACATTATAGCAAGATTTTCAAAATATTCAAAAATATGTAGGTATTATGTCTACATGGCCTCTTCGTTCTCCCAAGTGACATCCTCAGGAAGGTCCATTAGACCTTTATAAGTTCAATGGCTTGATTTCGGAGATGCTTGGATTTGTGGTCCATAATGTGTACCGGATGCACTTGAAAAGTGTCTTCTTGCTCCACCTGAATCACATTCCAATCAATAACATGATTAGCATCAAGTATATATTTCTTAAGAAATGATACATGAAATACATAAGAATGGTCATAGATGCAAGCAATGCAATCATATAAGTTACTGGTCCAATCCTCTCTAGGATTTCAAACGGCCCATAGTAACGAGCTGTCGATTTGGAACAGTTTCCAAAATTCAGGGAACTTCTATTGGCCTTCACTTTCAAGAATACATGATCACCCACTTTAAAATCCTTGTGATTTATGCCCTTGTCAGCATAGTTTTTCTTCCTATCTTGGGAAGCCTTTAAATTTTGTTTTATCTTCAACATTTTCTCTTCCATTTCCCTGAGCAACTCTGGCCCAACAACTGCTCTATCAGTTGGGTTGTCCCTTCTGATACTCCAGACATTTATCAATGTACTCAATAATTTCCTTCTCCATGCCTGGCCAATAGTATTGGCTCTTGACAGCGGAAATGGTTTTCTGACATCCTAGGTGTTCAGCATAAGTTACATGATGCATATCTTTCAATATCGTACTCCTTAATTCATGATAATTTGGTACATATACTATGTTCCTATATAGGAGAATTTCACCAATTCCTAACTTATAATCTTCAACCTTTTGTTTCATTTTACCTTGCTGCAATTTTGTTACTATCTCCATGTACTACAAATCTGCTTTTACAGCCTCAGAAATCTTTCCTTTAAGATCAGTTTGATACATGATAACAGATGTAGCATGTATTTCATACACTCTCATGTTGAGTGCATCGGCCACTTTGTTTTATTTTCCTTTGATGTGCTTGATATCAAAGTCATACTCATAGGGGAATTCTAACCATCTATTCTTCCTTGCATTTAAATTTGGATGATCAAACAAATATTTCAGACCATTACGGTCTATCCTCAGCTCAACCCTCTTTCCCATGAGGTAGTGCCTCCACTTCTTCAAGGTATTCACTATGGTTTCCAACTCCAAATCATGAGTGCCATAGAGCCTTTCATGCTCTTTCAATTTTTTGGATTCAAAACATACCACAAATCGGTTCTGACTAAGGACTCCACTAAGTCCATCTTTGCATGCACTTGTGAAAGCCACGAAATCTTCATTTGGATCTATAATCCTCATAATTGGAGCATTGGTTAACAACTGCTTCAATTGTTGGAAGCTCTTTTCACATTATGGTGTCCATTGAAACTTCACCCCCTTCCTTTGCAACGAAGTAATCGGGTGAGCAATCCTTGAAAACCCTGCAATGAATCTTCTATAGTATCCAGCTAGACCCATGAAGGATCTGACTTTTGACACATTCTTAGGTCTTGTCCACCCTTTAATAGCTTCAATATTTTCAGGGTCCACTGTTATCTCTTCTTCGGATATGATATGCCCCAAATAGTGAAATTGGTTCTGATAAAATGAGCACTTGCTCAATTTGTAATACAGTTGGTGCTCTCTTAACACTTGTAACACCATCTTCAAATGATGCTCATATTATTCATCTGAGTTGGAATATACAAGGATGTCATCCAAAAAGACAATGACAAACTTGTCTAAGTATTCCTGGAAAACACCATTGATTAAGCACATGAAAATAGTTGGTGCATTTGATAACCCAAATGGAACCATTGTGAACTCATAATGACCATACCTTGTTCTAAATTCAGTCTTGTTGATGTCTTCATCTCTAATCCTTACTTGATAGTATCCTAACCCGAGATCAATCTTTGAGAATATACTTGTATCCTTCAACTGATCAAAGAGATCATCGATCCTTGGAAAAGAATACTTGTTCTTTATAGTTACCTTATTTAATTGTCTGAAGTCGATACAAAACCTCAATGTCCCATATTTCTCCTTCAGAAATAAAACTAGGGAACCCCAAGGTGACACACTTGGGTGTATATACCCCTTCTTCAGAAGCTCTTCAAGTTTCATTTGCAACTCCTTTAGCTCTGGTGTACTCATCTAATAGGGAGTCTTGGATACTGGAGTTGCTCCAGGCATTAAGTTTATAGAGAAATCAATATATCTCTTTGGGGGTAGTCCTAGTATCTCCTTCAACACGTCCTCAAAATCTTTCAGGACTGCATGATCCTCAATATTTTGCACCTTATCCTTAGGCGCTTCTTCCATATGAGTTGCAAATATTTGTCAGCCCTTCCTGTAACACTTCTTCAGTTGTTTTGTTGATATCTCTCGGACAGTAAATTCCCTAGGAATTCCTTGGATTTTTCTTGGGTTCCCTTCCTCATTCAGGCAAGTAAATTCCTTGTTATGACAGTCTAAGACAGCATGGTGTTGGTCCAACCAATCCATACCAATTATACATTCATATGAACCCAAGGGAAGGATGTTCAAATCTTCGTTGGTACTTAGTCCCTTCATGTCCACTGGACATGATTTAACCATCTCAATAAATTTTCTCTTGGCTCCTGTAGCTAGTTGTACTAGCCAAGATTTCCCATGCTTGCTTCTTGGCAATTTCAATATTTCCACAAATTTAGGATCTATGTAACTATGACTAGCTCCTAAGTCTATTAAAATAGTAAAGGCATGGTTATTGATCATACCTTGTACTTCAATCATGTGTGATTGAAATTCTTCTTGCTTGTTGTCCAGGGATGCATAGATCCTTGGAACACTTCTACCCATGTCCTCCATTTTTTCATCTTGTTGTACATTGTGTACAGCTCTCACTTTATCACTTATGTGTGGACAATTTCTATACATATGATCTCCTTTACAACCCCAACATTGAATGGGTGTCTTCCTTGGCCTTTTCCACCCTATCTCAGTCACTATGGGCTCTCTAGGGGTTTGTTGTCCCTGAGAATTGTTTCTTAAGAAGGGTGTCTTGTTCCCCTTCTTCCTATGCTCCATCTTGAATTTCTTCTTGTCCTCTCAAGCCTTCTAGAAAGTAGGCTTTCCTTTTTGTTGATCATATAAGCACTTAGCTCACCATATGGTATCCTCCAAGGTATTGGGATCATCATATTGAATCTTGTCACTGATAAGGGATGGAAGCCCACTCAGATACCTCTGAATCTTAATTGTTTCATATTTGATGAAGGAGATATACTTCAACGGTTCTAAGAATCTCCTTTCATACTCATGAATGGTTATGTTTCCCAACTTGAGTTCAAAGAACTATTTCATATTTTTGTCATAATACCTCTTGGTTAAGTATTTCTTCTCAAAATGATTCTTGAACTCCTTCCAAGTCACATTTTTCTCTTTAATGTGTTGCACCTGCACAAGCTAGTCCCACCACATGGATTCCTTTTCTTTCAGCTAATAAATACAAATTTGTCCCTCTGCATGAGAAGAATAATTATGCAGTTGGAAATATTTTCTCATGCCCAACATCCATGTCTCGACATCTTCATCTTTCTTGTGCTCTCCATCAAAAGTTGGAGGTTTGATCTTGTTCATTTCCCCTCTCAATTATTTCACCCCATACCTCTTGTGCTTCCTGGAAGGGGATGGACTTGAGCCCCTATGAGCTCTCCTTTTGGATTATCTTTGAGAGTGATGGTGATGTCTGTTATCACTCTTGGATCTTCCTTTTTCCTCAGGGGTCTTGTGGCTTCCTAATTTGTTGGAGCCACTCTCCTTATCCAACTTATTTTCAATTATGTCTAGGATTTTCATTAACTTCATATTGAAGCCTTCATGTTGCTCTTTGGTTTTCATAAGCCTTTCATTATCATCCTTGTGGTTATAGACATTTGTCTGCAATTTTTTTATGGTCTCATCCATATTTATGTTATCATTCTTTTCTTCTCCATGTCCATTGGAGTTTTTCCATTCAACTCCCAAATGGACATCCATTCCTCTAATCTCATCTTCTTGACTGTAATACTTATGTGCATATTCCATCTCTTTGCACTCTATGATGATTTTTTTTCTTCTTGACAGCTATTAACTCTACAAAAATGTGCAACCAACAAAACTTTGTTAGGCTAATTGTCTCAACAATTCATGAAAACTTGAACCATTCTGGTTCAATAATATATATCAGACTTATTTTCTGCTGATTTCCTGATAATTGATTGTTCAAATCTGATTTGTGGGTGAACATTTATCTTTTATTGTTCAAGACCTTTCCAATGCCTGCTTCCATGCTCAATTCTGAGTTTTGAGAAGGAAGTTATGGATATTTGAAAAAATGGCTTCTCAGAGATGCAATCCTTGTACATGGATTCTTTCATATTAGATCCTAAATGGCTCTTGGATCCATGTTGGATCCTCTCTTCAGGTTTACATGCCTTCTTTTCTCCTTTAGGTGCTATCACGTACAATTCGGTACCCGATGGACTCCTTCTCCAAGCCCTTTTCTTTCTTTTGAAACGATTTATGGGAAATATCCCTTTTTGTTTGGCCCCCAATCACATGTGATTGAGTGCTAGAAGATAGATGCTTATCCTAAGCCTAGGAAACTTCGGGGCTCCAGAAATTTGGGCTTCGGCAGTTTCCCTTTCTACACATCACAAAAAAGAACCTCAGACTGTCGAACTGGAGAAATCATGAAGAAAGGTGGATCGAGGGTCCTCATTCTCTGTTGAGATCTACGGTCAACATGAGCTCCAAGACTTTGAGCTTCGGGAGTTCTGAGTCTCCATATTGCACTGCCTCCCAAATTTCCTAATTACCAGAGATCCTCTCCTTCCTCCATGTATCATCTCTCGATCAACGGTTGAGATTAACTCTGGCCCTTCGGGAGTTCTTGACTCAAGTAACCTGCAAATCAATTACTCTGTAGTACCAAGTCTCCTAAATTGGAATCCGGTGCCACGCATCCTCTATGATAAATGGTCGAGATGGAATCTGGCCTTCAGAATTCCCCGACCTCAATTTCTTATTCCTTGAATCCTCTGGAGTGCCAAGTCTCTGGACTATGTCGGGATCTATTGTCGCATGTCCTCTCCAAATCAACGGTGAGGATTCACTCCTCTCTTTGGAGCTTTGGGGGTTTCCCCTTCCTCAATTTTCATTCCTTTCGAACATCGAATTGGTGAACTCCCAGGGTCCACTTAGTACTACTTACCCTGGGTGCTACGTGTCAGAAACACGGGGTGAAAAATGGCCCTATCATCGAGTGACATGTGTCGGGTTGTTATTGGTACAACAAGGTCTGTCAAAGTACAAAATAATATGACATGTGGCATGCCTAGGGGAGGTCCACATCACCCAGGTGACATCATCATTCCATGTCACATCCATTCCTTCGGGACTTCGGTGCTCCGAGACTTTGGGACTTCAGAGCTTCGGGACTTCGAAGCTTAGGGGCTCAAGACTTTGGAGGATTTCACATCCACACACCTCAAAACTATCAAACCAAGAATATTCGAATACTTCCATGTCACCCCTGATGATATCATCACATCATGTCAGTTCGGTGCTACGGGACTTCAGGTATTTCTTCCTCCCACTCAATCACAAACCATTTCTTTTGGAGTGTCAAATTGTCAAACTTTTGGACACTTGATAATCCACTGACACTTGTCTCTGATAACAGATGGTCCAGATTCGTTCCAGACTTTGGGACTTTAGGGCTCTGGGAGACTTCCCACACTACACCACAAATCCCTCGAATGTTGGATTCCTGAATAAGTTGATCTGTTGACACGTTTCTTCAAACACGAACGGTCCAGATTAACTCTGGATTTCAGGACTTCAGGATATTTCCCTCCTGGCAGCTTGAGGACTCACTTCTCCTAGAGTGTCTAACCTCCAAACCACCAAACTACCTAGGAAATCCAATGGCTCTCCTCCTCCTGAATGATCTACAGTTGAGAGTCACTTCGGGACTTTGGAGCTTCATGCTTCGACTCCTTTCTCAATAGAACTTAAAAACTCGTCGAAGCAATGAAGTTTGAAGGACTTGATGGTTAAATATCATGCACCTTCTCCAAATCTTGCGATTTTGAGGGACTTGTCTTCTTCTGAACAGATCCAATGGCCCAAATTAAACTTTGTGGTTCCAAACCCATGGTTTTCATGTTCTCTTTTCTTTGCTGACTTTCTTAAACCACTATACCTTTTAAGCTTTCCATTACCACCCAGGAGTTCTCTCATTTGTGGCCCATCTAAGTTCAGTGTTGAAACCATGGGCTCTGATACAAATTTGTAACACCCCCCAGCCACCCCTTCCAGGGCATGCTACCACCTAGCTACAGAATTCAAGCTCTGATACCAATTTGTAACACCCCATTTTTTTGTTGGGCGATGTCAATTGAAATAAATACAAACAAAATTGATCACTTTGTTCTGATAATAAAAAACTTTCCATACCTAGGCATGGACCTTCTGGGCTATGGTAGACATAGCTCTTTGCGGGACATCATACATATAAACTTATATAGATAATATGCTTTCTACTAGTACACAATTTAAATGTGGAAATCACATTAAGCATACACGCAGCAACACATGAAATTCTTATAAATATAAAGACATGTACATAATACACAGTATAAACAATTAACATAGAGATGGTACTTATCTTTTATGAAATCCACCAACTATGTGCAGACCTTCCACGAACCTCCCATCCTTATACCACACTGCTCCAAGTTATCATCATCGGGTCACCCCCGAGCTGGGACTAAACTCCACCCATGCTAAAGTGAATCCTAGGATAGGTTGAGGTTACAAAGTTTACATGAAGGATTATGTCCCCATAATTCCACTCACATCCACAACTTATAGTCCATCATTCCCCACATGCCTTTCTAACCCCAGGGAGTGTGCCCCTTCTCTGCTTGAAAGTCCTTCGGCTTCCCCACTCCCCTTTCAGAGCTTCATCGAAAAGCCAGATAGGAAGTCTCAGAGAAATATAACTATCATGAGGATCCCTCTAGGAAAATCACTTCCCCAACAACCTCTCTCACCTAGAGAGAGTGTTTCTCACAGGCCTGACAACCTTCTTCTTCATTCCAGCTCCCAGGCACATCCAATCAGGGTAATAACAACAGCAAAATGGGTATAGCTCTGGTAATGAAAGTAAGCCACACCAGTCCAAAGAAAAAATGTGGGAAGCAATATCAAAAATGGCTAGGGCACAATATGGCTTAGGTACTATGCAGTCATGTTGTGCCTCACAGGAAAACCGGTTAGCTTCATGAGCTTGCAGGTTTCAGAGGTTGCAGAGGTCAACAATGGAGGAATGGTTGGTTTTTGTAATGCTCAGTCTTCGTGCGTGCATGAGTGGTGAGCATGGAAAGAATGGCTAGTGAACCCCCCCCCCC
>ML779686.1:279060-300136 GCA_009831015.1 Picea engelmannii | reverse complement strand
CAAAGAAGAGTGTGTCATCTTAATATTTTGAAAGTATTGTAATTAAAGGCCCCTTTAATATTTGGAGCCTTGAGCCATTGTATAAGCTCCAGTGGATGTATTTGTTTTTAATAACTGTAGGATTGTACATATTTCAAGCATCGACTCATATCTATATTTTAAATGCTCATTTAATTGTAACAATCCTTAGTAATAGATAGCTTTTATTGTGATAGGAAAGCACTAAGATAGTCCAGAGGGAAATATCGAGAAGCCCCACGTGTATAAATATATGTAATCTATGTCAAAAATGAGGTTGTTGAACTTATGGTAATTTTTGTTGAGTTTATTGTTATTTTTGTTGAAGGTTTTTGTTGTTGAGAAGAGTATAAGAAAGTTATTACAGAAACCCATGTATATTTTTGTTGAAGTAATATAATAGAGTAGAAATGCTTCAAATATCTGAGTCTGCATATCCATGAATTATCTAGGCACTGTTGTGTTATTTTCTTTCTATGTTTTATATGCTTGTGTGTGCATTATGATTGAATGAATGAACCTGTGGTGTTCTGTAAGTTTCAATTATTTCTCGTCTGAAATCCTAGTGCAAGGAGTGCATAGTGGTCATGCAAGGAGTGTGGAGGCAAATTCATTTACAGACTCGAAAGCTTAGGAGAGATAGAGTCATTTGTGTAGAGCGAGTGCAAAGAGTGCACATATACTCGTTTGAGTATAAAATATCTTAGGTAAGTCCCTTGGAAGGTGTGAACAGGGCCAACACTTAGTCAAGTGTTGAAAGAGTCTCAAGGAAGAGAAGCACAAGGAGTGCGCAGGAGGATTTTCCAAAAACCTTCAAGTTTCTAGGTGAGCTAGCACGAGTGTGTGAGATATTTCTTTCTAAGTCTCAAGCTCAGGAGAAGTAGTGCAAAGTGTGTGCCCATACCTAAGTCCATGAAGTTATCAAAGCTCAGGAAGGATAGCGAGATTCAATTATCAAAAGGAAGAATTCATTTTTTTTGGAGGACGAGCGGATGAGATCCATTTAGAGGGAGCAAAGATATGTCCTAGCTGTTATATCTGGGAAAGGTGCACGGGTGATAACCCTTGAAGTCCTTCAAACTTCGTGTATTTGAAAGTTTTCAAGTGTGCGTCATGAAGGAGACAAGTTTTCCAAAGCCCTAAGATCTGAAGTAAATATTGACCATTGGTGTCTGAGCCACATGTCAATAGATCTCAGAGTCTGGAGATCTAGCACTCTAGAGGAAATTGGGTGTAATCTAGCATGAGTCAAAAATACCTAAAGGCCCAGAGTTTGGAGTCCATATCGGTCATCCATTTACGAGGACATGTGGACTGTAGATCTATCACTTAGCAAGTTCGACACTCTCGAGGTTTCGAAGTGTTGTGTTGCGAAATCTCTAAATCCAGGAGAGTAGAGTAATAAGAGACCGTTGATCTGAGGTGAGTATCGTTCTTCTGATCTGCTAGTTTGGAGATCGACACTATAGGAATATCGCAGGTTAGAGATGGTAAAACTCTCCAATCCTGGAATCCTAAAGCCTTTGCAAACCATATATTTCAGCGTGTATTGTGAGTCATTGATCTCCACCATAGTTCGGTTGTTCGCGAATTCGGTGTTCGAAAAGATTGTTGTGTGTTGTTGTTGGAACTCCTTAAGCACAGAGCTCTGAAGTCCTGAATTCTTTGCTAAGTTGAGAGCTATCCCAAGGTTTTTCCTTGAGGTAATGTGGAAGACTCTGCTGGAGTATTAGGACCCTCGCAAACTTGATTTTACACATGGGGAAAAGAAAAAAAGTCATGTGGTATATGATTTTGAGGGTCCAGTTAGGACCCGAGAGATAATTCATCTCCCTCTATTTAAAAAATCCTAGATCGGGAGGTCATGCGAGCCTTAGGAGGTGGTGGTGGCTTGAATCACATGGCATGGGAAAGACTCAAATGGTATTGTAGACCAATCTATAGATAATATCACCATAGCCACATAGGCTATCTCATGATCAAATGGATCATGTAACAAGTAGCATGGCCAAACAAGCCATCCCATGATCAAATAGATCATGTAACAAGAATCACCATCATAGTCACACAAAATCTATCATGGTCATAGATACCGACTATATGATGGTCATGTCATAGTCATGCATCTGGGGTTTCATCATCCTTTTTGGATTTATGTCATCACGAAGCTTCAACTCGCCAGCTCACACAAAATTTGGCATCTAGTTCATAAATAACTAGTAACGCATCATCTCACACGGAATATGACATCACAAGAAGTTTTGTAACCACACACATCATGCATCTAGAGTAGTAACCATCATAAAATGAATCCCACTAGTTGGCACAACAGTCATGATAGGACTTTCTTTTGGTCCACAATAACCAAGAACTAGATCTATTATCATAGAAACAACCATCTCATGTAGAACTAGGTAACGGGGTGACTAAGTCTCATATGGAATCTTACCATCTCACATGGACAGAGTTCTCACATGAATAAGTCCTCAAGGGGATAAGTCTCATGTGGGATATCACAGGATGTGCTCTCATATGAATAAGTCCCATTGGTTGGCACACCAGTGTAACATGTGTACTATACTATTTCACTAGAGTAGCAATATCTCATCATACCAGACTATTTCACTGGAGTATTTATGTGTACCAGACTATTTCACTGGAGTAGAAATATCTCAGCGTACTAGACTATTTCACTAGAGTAGCTATGTGTACCATACTATTTCACTAGAGTAGTAATATCTCAGTGTACCAGACTATTTCACTGGAGTAGAAATATCTCAGCGTACCAGAATATTTCACTAGAGTAGATATGTGTACCAGACTATTTCATGGAGTAGCAATATCTCAGTGTATCAAACTATTTCACTGGAGTAGTTATGCGTACCAGACTATTTCACTGGAGTAGCAATATCTTAGCGTACCAGACAATTTCAATGGAGTAGATATGCATACCAGACTATTTCACTAGAGTAGAAATATCTCAGCGTACCAGACTATTTCACTAGAGTAGCTATGTGTACTAGACTATTTCACTGGAGTAGCAATATACCAGACTATTTCACTAGAGTACCTGCATACCAGACTATTTCACTAGAGTAGAAAACCTGCATACCATACTATTTCACTGGAGTAGCATATGTCCAACACACTAGTTTTTTCCTCTAGCTATCCTTGAGGCACGCTCTCCCTGAAGGATCTGCATGAAGCCTCCAACCACATAAACTGGTTTGGCCTCCATGGCTAGGAAAACATGCTCTCCCTGAAGTATATGCATACACATCATCTTGAATGGTTCCACAATTAGTGCTCAGGCATGAAAACCTGTTGTCCACACTATACCATGTTGTTATCTGGACTCGCATATGTAACACATCATACCCTATCACAAGGGTATGTTGTCACACCCCAACCACTTAAGTACCATTTTAATGGATGGGGTATAATTTTTTCTCCTTCCTACAGCTTCTCTAAGTTCCTCGAATAAGGGTACCATTACCTTATGATCTTCGATATCTTCCCACCAACTATAAACTCGTCCAAAACCAAGTTCTGAGTCAAAAGGTATGGCCCCCTAAACTTATTGGGGTATCGTTGGTCAAAGGCCATGTGGCTCCACCTATTTGTACCATCCTACATGGCACTTACATGACCTTGGTCGTCATCCTCTAGCGATGACATGGCCATGGGAGGCGCAGTTGTAGGGAATATCTCTCTATCCTTCATGGGTAACAATCCTTCGGCCCCTTCGATATTCTTGTACATGTCTACAAAATCTTCTGGAGTTCTAAAGACCAAAGGAATATTTCCACTCTAGAATCTATGGTGGAGATTATATCCACCCCTAGATCTGACAGCTAAGATTCATCTATTCTTAACACATTGCTTAAACATGACAATAAGGGTGCCACACTCAACTCGTGACTAATCCCACGATGCCACGTGGAACCATCCAGGCATGTTGCATCACCATAGCATATGCGGGCTCGTCCAATTGAGGGTAGGACACTTCAACATGGGAATCTTCGGTGCTTCAGTGTTTAAACCACCTTCCTACATACTTGAGTTTTTCCCAGAGTCTTGGAGTTTCAAAGTTTTAGAACTCTCACCACGTACTCTGGCCTTTGGCATTTGGCCTGTGCACCAACATGTCAATCTCCTGGAGCCCCGAAGTCTTATATTTTTTAAGTTCCTTGCCACGTACTCTGGCCTTCATTCTTTGGGATATTCTTACGCATTATACCTTATGTTTCCCATAGTAATACTTCATCAAAGTGTGTATTCTATCCTTCCACTAGTAGATCGAATGGTCGATAAATATTCCCAATGGACCCTCGATCAATGCTCCAAAATGTATCTAAATTCCTTCCCTCAATCTGATGATTAACGGGATTTCACCACTTCGGAACTTTGGTGACTTCACATCCCTTACAGGTATTAACCCATTTAAGTCTCAAATGTTTACCTACTAAATAGGTGATAAAGGGGATACAACTTCTTGTTGTTGGTCAACATTATCGCTTACCCTATCCTTCCACTAGGCTCAATCTAACGGTTGAGAGAGAGATCCCAAAGGATCCTTAGATCTACAACACATGTTACTTCGCAAGTTCAGTATTCGGGGATTCTGATCGTTTAACACCTTTTTACTCTCGAAGTGAGTCAATGCCAAATTGATCGTAGCTTATATCCAATGGTCAGGAAAGATCTTGATGTTTCTTGGATCGACGGCTCGCGTTACTTAGTGACCGAAAAGTTGTTCATACTTTAACAATAGGACAGATCCCATGATAACAGGTAAGAGACCACCAATTAACAATCAAATTGTCTGGTTACCGTTCAGTAGGTTACCTTTAGTAGGATTTGAATGTTCTAAGGTTTCAACATCCTGAAACTCTGTACCTTCGAAGTCCCGAAGCTCATAAGTCTTAGCTCCCTTTTTGGTGTAGTGCATGGTTCCATGGTCCTAGTCATAAATCTTATCCAATATTTGGTTAAGGTCACGGAATTGAACCTGCGCTCACTTGGGAAAAATTTTTGAAGGAATCAACCCCCCCCCCGAGTCTACATAATTTGAATTCCACAATCAGAAAAAGGTAATTTTGAGGGATCAACAGGACTAGAGTAGTCTCGTAAAGTATGCCTGACTCTATATCTGTGGGTTTGGTCTTTTGGAAATCCCTTGAGAATTTTCCAACAAACACAAAGGAAAAAGTATTATGTCCCCAAATTCAATTAATATCCCATTGCTAGTGGTTCTCCCTTTCTAAACAGAGGTAGGAAAAACCATCTACAAAATAGGATATTCATGCTTTACTTCAACTTTCCCAGGCTTCTAGGCCATCAGAGCCACAATTTATACCATTCAAACAATATAATATATTTTTCCATTATCTAAATCAAGAATATACATATTAAAACAAAACAGTCAATACTATATGAAGCTCATAGTCACACTTATTCAAAGTTTGAAATTAGTGGGAAACTACTAAAAGGGGTGCTATTTTCCACCCAACCATAGGCACAGTTTTCTCTTTGAGTATTCCTCAACTAGCCAGCTTCTAGCTAGACCATGATTCCATGAGATAAATGAGATTTTCCTTTTTTCTCAACTACAGCAAGGGACCAAGGTTACTCTCCTTTTCCCACGAGGCTCTAGAAGTTCAGCTTTCTATCCACCAAGCAACGAAGCCTATTGTGATTGCTCACTCAATCACTTCATATTCATTTATCAGCTTGATTAGGAAACATTTTCTAAGTGCCCATGTACCCAAAACAACATGTATATATCAGTTCTCCTCCCAACCAGAGAGCCTCGCATGCTCTACTCACGCTCTACTTTTTCTCGAATGGTCTTCTAACCTACTTGTGTGTATCTTATGCCCTATTCCCACGTTCCTGAATTTTATTTCCTTTCCCAACAATATTTTGTGGATCAGATCAGGAAGTTTTCCAGATGGGTATTGTTGGCCCTTGACCAAGTTTTGGAGATCCTTGGTCAATTTTGACCTATTTTGGGACTTCGACAGGCTGTCGAAGGCGGAGCACAAGTCGAAGTGGAGATCGCGGAATCTCGGCCCCTTTTTTAGTGCATTTTTGAGTTTTGGGATTATGTAACAAGTATGGGATGTCGGCCCATGGGTTTACCCATGTTTAGGCCCTTTTTTAATGTATAAATAGAAAGTTAGGCGATGTAAGTAAGGAGTGTGTGTGATGCTAGGTGCTAAGGGAAAGTGAAGGCCAATGTGCTAAGTGCAAGTGATATTTGTGATTTCTTTGTGCATACTGTGTGAGACTTTCAAGGCTAAGTGAAAGTAACTGTAAGAGACTGTGTAAGTGCTTTGTGCTAGAACCTAGCTCAGGGAAGGAGGATCTGGTGAGGTGTGCATAGATCTCATGTCCTCTACAGAGTAGTATTTTGATGTTATGTGCATGTAAGAAGCTTGACAAGAAGATAATAAAGAAGAGAAGAGTTGGTGGACGTAGCCCCAGGCTGGGGATGAACCACGTATATCCTATGTTATGGTTTCTTTGTGTATTACAGTTGTTTTATGGTTCATATGATTGATACTTAGAGTAATGATGTATTCTTAGATCAATACGATATCTTAGTGCCTAATGATGTGAATAAGATGCTATATCTGATTTGTGTTGATGTGCTTAGTGCTTGAATGTGTTGAATCTTGTTGAATAATGTGTTGCATTGTAATTAGGGTTTATCTGCGTTGTAGACAAAGGTTAAGTACTAATGAATTATTGCTAAGTGATTTGTTCGAGTATTGTAATCAAAGATCTGTGTCCCAGCTAAGGTTGCAGACACTGGAGTCCTACAACCACCCTTGCCTCTACCTCGGGTGAGACTTCATCTGCTTCACAGGTGATGCCGAAAGGGCTGGTAGTTAGGGTTTTTTCGGTGCATTGTTGGAGCGTTGAACCCTTGGTCTTCCCCTATGCCAACAAATGGTTCCGTTGTCGATATGTAAAACTATGATTGTTGGGAACTGAGGAAAAGAAAGAAATATTTGTGCATAGATATGTTGATTTAGTGTGCAGTATTCTACTTGACTTGTGAAAGATTTGTGCTATAGTTTTTTGACCCTTTTGCAATGTTGTGGCATTAATCCTGTGCCATGAATGACTCCAGTCCTGTTTTGACGATGTGGAGTTCTTTCCGCCACGTGCGGACGAAATTTCAGTGATAACACTGAGGAAAGGATTGTTTCCTAGTTAGTCTAGTTTCCCTTGCTTTGATTGCTTGATTTATGGTCTCTGAGTCTATGGGAGATCCATCCAGACTCTCTGGATCTGAAAGTTCACTCAAAATTTTTGTCCTTTTTCCAATTTTTTCTTGATTACAAACCTTCTCGCACTGTACCTCTCTGTGGCCTGCGAGAATCATTGATGTCCACACCCTACTGTTCAGTTCAGTGCGACCTTCACGCACCCTGCCTGTATCTAGACTGCGAGAATCCCTAATTCTCGCACTGTACCCCACAACCAAGCTGCAAACTCATTTGTAAAAGATTGGATTAGGTCTTCCTGTCTTTTTGATGCCCAGTTTTGCTTTGATCAGCTGGATTGAACTTTTGGAGCCTATATTGATCTGTTTACAGTCTACTTGACATTCTTTGAGTTGCTTTTAGCCATCTTTGCTTTGTTTGGTTTTGAAGGATTAGTCTCTTGCTTTGAGTGTCTTTCAATTACAAAGAATGTGTTTTCTTTAGAATTGTTTAGGGAAATATCAGATTTCTTCTTAATAGTTCACTTTAAAAGAAAACTTTTAGTTTGGGTTTCTTTGCTTTAAGAAAGTTCATTATTGCTTTTAGTGAAATTTTTGAAACAAAAAGATTTAATTTCTTGCTTTATATTGGATTGGTGGCATCCTTGCATTTGAAATAGCGGAATTGCATGATTCTTGGCATTTCTTGGATATTTATTTAATGGCGTCAGTTCCCGGAATGACCAATGAAGGAACCCCTGCTCCAGGGGAACATTTTGTTTTTCCTTATTATGGAAACATTGGCCCTCCTCACATCGCTACTTTGAGCCTTCCAGGCCTCACAATTGGATTGTTGGTGTGGTTATTTTCCACTCAGGTAATCCCGAATGCAGTAAGTGCTTCGGTCATAAGCACTTCCCCCCAAGAGCATCAACCTCATGTTGATCCTTCACCTTCTTCACCAGTAAGGTCTTCTTCGCCTTCTTCACTTGCAAGGTCGCCTTCTGTTTCATCTTCTTTGTCGAGTGAAAGTTCTAAAGCTAGTAACTCGATGAATAAGAAGAAGAAGAAGAAGAAAATTAAGCAAGGATCCAAACTTCCAACCACTGTCAAACATGTTGGAAAACAACTAGTTACTGTTAATCGTGTTGGGATTGTTGATGATGTCAATATCACCCAAACAACCCATAAGCCCAAGTATCCTTGCAGGCTTTGTAAGGGTAGCCATCTTCTTAAGGATTGCCCTGGTCTACCCAAGGTTATAGAAGTATGGGCGACACACCCTGACCAACCCATGCCGTCAGCCTCTGAACAACATGTCGATGACCTCCCGTCAACTAGTCATGATACCATTGGGAAGAAGAAAAGTAGAGTCAAGCTCCCGTGCATGTTATGCAAAGGGAGTCATCTAACTCACCTTTTCCCTTGTATGGACGAAGCCTTGAAATTCCTGGAAGACATGATTGTTTCATAGCCTCAACTTCCAGCTACTTATTGCAAGATTTCTCTCAACCCACCTGTATTTGATGGAATGATCAATCCGGTTCCCCAGTTGGTCAGTCTGGTTGATCAAGTGGTCAATATAGTCACATCCTTGATTGAAATAGTTGACAAAGTGGTCAATCTGATCCCATCTTCGGTCGATCCCACTCTCCCTTTAGAGAGTGTTAACAAAGTGGTTGATCCGATCCCATCCTCGGTTGATCCCACTCTCCCATTAGAGAGTGAAACCCAAGCGATTGATCCATTTCCACCTATTGACCCCATTCTCCCCTTGGATAATGAAACCCAAGTGGTCAATTTGATCTCTCCATCGGTCGATCCTACTCTCCCGCTAGAAAGTAAACCCAATATTGCCCATGTTTTTCTCCTTGATACAGAATCTACCATGCCGGTGGGTATTCCTCCTCCTCCTATGGAACCCCCTCCAAGTAATGAGGCTATCCGTTTTGATTGGGGTGTGCTAACTGGACCTCATCTTCCCTCTCACATTCCTTTCTAGATTATAGTACAGGTTTGTGGTCGATATGTTCCTCATACATTGATAGATGAAGGTCTGTTCTTTAGTATTTTTTCCTCTTTTGCTTGGCAAGCTTTGGGTTGTCCTCCACTTGTGTCGGTTACGCAAAATATGTTATCTTTTAACAGAAGAACTAGTCAACCTTTAGGGACCCTTCCTCAGTTTGCTGTAACTTTGGGAGGGAAAATTGTCTCTATTGACGTCATGGTAGTCCAAGACCCCTTGGATTTTTCTTTACTCCTTGGGCGAGATTATGTCTATGCCATGAAATCTATTGTGTCTACTCTTTTTTGTGTGATATCTTTCCCTCACAATGAACGGGTTGTGACTGTTGATCAACTTTTATTCATTTACCCCGCCTGGATTTCCTCCCTAAATGGTTCTTATATGCAGACAATATCGCCCCCGCCACATGTCAATTATGTGGCATTGTCACCCATGGATTCAACTTCTGATGACTTAGATCCTGTAGTTGACATGGTGATCTCTTCGATAGGGTTGTTAGAGCCTTGTCTCTTTACTCCTATCGTGACCTTCGACATGGTGTCCTTCCAGAGTGTGTTTCTTCCTTCCAACGAAGACCTCTTGGAATCCATGACTGAGTTTTGTCCCTTGACATGGTCTCCTTCCGAAGCATTGTCCTCTTGGAATCCATGATAAAGAAGACTTCGAGGATAGTTTTTGCATCTCTGAGGCAACCTCGTTAAAAAATGAAATAGAGGTATTTGAGCATAGTTTTCTAATTTCAAGCTTGTTAAAAAATGAAACCACTTACGAGGATAGTTTTTTCGTCTATGTGGCAACCGCGTTAAAAAATGAAACAGAGGTTACGAGCATAGTTCTTGTTTCTATGTCAAGCTCGTTAAAAAATGAAATAGTTTTCCCCCTATCTGTTTGAGTCAAGTCTTTAGTATAATATTTTAAGCTTCATTTCCTCTGCCTTTGTCGTTGGATGAAAAGAAGCTTGGGGGGAAATACTTTCAGCCTCTGGACTTCATGCTGAAGTAAAGCCGCTAGTTTCTTAAGTTGGGGGCTAAGTACCAACCATCCCTGTGTTATGTGTTGGGAAGTCACAAGCATAGTTTTCTATGGTTCAAGCTTGTGTAAAAATGAAACCACTTACCTCAAGCATCATTTCCTCTGGTTCAAGCTTGTGTAAAAATGAAACCTGGTCCAAGCATAGTTTCCTCTGGTTAAAGCTTGTGTAAAAATGAAACCAGGTCCAAGCATAGTTTCCTCTGGTTCAAGCTTGTGTAAAAATGAAACCAGGTCCAAGCATAGTTTTGTTTTGTTTTAAATCTTGTGTAAAAATAAAAACAATCCCGAGCTTAGTCTTTGTTCTTTCTCATGCTCGTAAATACATGAGAATAAGTTACTAAGCTTAGTCTTTGTTCTTTCTTATGCTTGTAAATACGTGAGAATGTAACCGAGTATACTTTTAGACTCGTAAAGGTTATACGAAAAAGGAACCCCCCGGAGTTCCCTTTAAGCTCTTTTTAGACTCTCTAAACATGAAAAGATTTCCGAGCTACCTTGTTCTTTTCACACTCATTAAAGTATTTAAAGAAAACATCTATTGAGCGATATTTTATCTGTTTTTCGGTCTCATCGGGCTACTTTATGAAAAAGGAATTGAGAGAGTTCTCTTTAAGTGTTTTTCAGACTCTCTAAACATGAAAAACCCCTGAGTTTTCTTTCTTTGGACTCATAAAACAAACATTGAAAGACCCATGTGGGACCGAACCACTCCTTCCTAGGGTTCGTTAAACATACTCTGAGGGACTTGTCCGAAGGATGAGCTTACATAAACAAGCATATGTTATCCTCCTCAAGATTGTGTAAAAATAAAGAGGTACTCGCCAGAGATGGTGGGGGGGGGGGAATTGGGAAAGAAATATGTCTAAACCTGTATTCCATGGAAGAGTCACTTTTGAACATGACACCCTTTCACTCGCCTTGTGTCTAGGTTGGAAAATCCACTTGTCTCTTGATCATACTCCTATAAGATTACAAATTGGTCTGTGATCCTTGTTGTTGAGTTAGTATTTCCAAGACAATTGTCGTGTCGTCAATATGTTCAAAGAGAAATTCAACCTAGMAAGCCTTCTATTGCGTCAGCCATTTCTGCAATCTTTAAGCCTTCTATTGCGTCAGCCATCCCTGAGTCAGTCCTGAATCACTTGCTACTCTGGCCTACATCAAATCTTGTTACTTGTTTCATTTCATTGATGTGGGATACATTAAGGCCCTCCTGTGACAAGTCTTTTCCTATCGACTTCAACTCATTATCCAAGAATTAGACTTAGAAACCAATTGGTACCTTGGAACTTGCATGCCTCAATGGCAGGTTTCCTCGCTTTCGACAGTGGGTTTTCATTATCGGCCCCTGATCGAGAGATTTCTTCGAGTGTTCGACCTCAGCTCATTGATTCACATTCATTGGATTGTACTAGTGTACTTGGAAGTCATTGACATTAATGGTGATTTCCCTTGCACTTGTTAACGGTATACACTAATGACTGGTAATCAAGTGGTTTCTACCATGTTTGACTTCGACACATGTATTCACATGGTTAGATTCATACTATAGAGTGGTGGATATGAAGACCCTAGATCTTTTCTCATGGATTCAGGTTGCGTTGGAGTATATTCAGTGCACTGTTACATAGATCCACATTGTATGTTTGGTGGCTATGTTCAAATTTGAGTCTTTAACACATAGATCCACAGTATATTTTTGGTGGATGTTCAGATTTGAGTCATATTGGCATGGATCCATAGTGTATGTTTGGTGGCCATGACCTATCTTACTTGACATGGATCTTTGAATGTTGACATTTATGCTTTGAGTCATTTGTATTATGAGTATGGGAATGCCTACCTCAGTGATGATATATTATTGTACTGCATTTCCTTGTTTGTTGGCAGGTTTCCGACCGTCTGTTCCTTGTTCCCTACACACACTCGACAAAGTATTTCATCTATCACTCTGTTCTAACTTCATACTTTGGGGATCTCTTTGTTACACATTGTTTTCATCATCCCTATGACCATTAATGATGTAAACCTGTCTGTAGTCTTCATATGGGTCAGTGGCCTGAGTTCCTGAAGAAAGAAGGGAGAAGAACTTTTCCTGAGAGAAGAAGTTGCATTCTCCTTTTGAAAAACCCTATTAAAGAGGATGTTCACAGGTTTTTATATAGGTAGGATGCAAGAATGCCTGATTCTCATAGGTTGTACCATAGCTGGGTTGCGAGAGGTTTGTAGGTTGCTCTATAAGAAGGGTGCGAGAATTCTCATACGTGGGAAAAATGAGCATCTTCTCGATGCTTCTAGAATGAGAAAATTCCATGGTGAGGTGGAATCTAAATGGTTCGGATCTTACTCGCTTTCATGATTTAGTGGGATCATCCTAACCTCCTTGCCTTATCCTCTTTAGCTTATAAAAGGAGAGGAACTCTCATGGAGAAAGTTAGTTGTTTTTGGCTTGGGATTGCTAGCTTGGTTAGAGTGGCTTTGAGATTTTCTTTGTCAATATAGATTGTGAGTAGCTATTAGATTCATGGTCTCAGAATCCTTGGAGCAAGAAGTGTGTGGAGAATGAAGGACAGTTGGAAGGGACATTATGACATCAAGGCCATGGTTGTAATCTCTCTTTCACATTTAATATGATACAGTAATATGATTCTTTCCTATAAATCTTGTTGTGTTTTATTGTATGATTCCTTGATCACATACATAGGTTTATATTGAGTTTATGCTATTACTATCACTTTGGTTGGTTGCATTCTTTTGCAGGTTCATCATTGTATGAGCATTGGAACGAAGCTAGGTTGGTGATAGCGAGAGGAAGCGATGTTTAAACAGTATGTCACCTATCCTTCTTTAGTTAGTAAATTCAATATTTAAAACTTAAGGAAAGCGTCATGTTTTGGTGTGTTTTGTTATAGATCTAGGTGGATCTAGGGAGATCAGTTAGTGTCCGCACCTACCGATTTATCCAGTAACACGAGCGTGCATGTCGGATGAGCTCAGCACTGTCGAAAAGTCAGTAGAGGAAATTTTAATTGATCTAACAGCAAAGAGAGTGATGTCCGCAGGAGTTCAAGTCTCATCAACGAGAGGAGTGAACGACTCCCCGTCGATTGCTCAAAGATCCGGACCATCCCGAGATGCAAAAGAGAAAAGGACTAAGCATAGATATGACTTAGCAAACATGAAGTTAATCCCATCCATCATGCCCGACTACATCCCACCTCTAGCCAGTGTGGTGAGTCAAGATAGTGTCTTGAGGGATTTCGACTACACAGTTATCATGAAGTACCTCCCGAAGGGGATACGTGCAGTCATACTGCAATTGGAGAGAATTCCAAATCTGAAGATCAGTGACTATAATCTAGGAGACTGCAAGACCTATGGCATGCTCACACCTCACAAGTACTTGGCCAAGACAAAGGGAAAGAAATCAAAAATCATTCCCCAACCATGGACCATGAACATCGCGCAGTCCACTATCCTAAACGTAATGAAAATCCCACATTTTGGAAGGCCCCGGGAGGTTAATGCGTGTGTTAAAATCCTGTTGTTGTGCTTCCATGACATTTACTTATGGCTATAAAGATGCATCACCGTTGATCCGGCGTTGATACATAGGATCATCGACCTAAGTATGCAGGGACCCCACCCACAGGACGTTTACCCAGGGAAGGCTGCAGATTGTGCTCTGGCATAGAAGATTAAAGATGCTTATGGTGATGTAGAGAAGGGAATGTGAGGCTACAAGGCAGCCTCCATTCAAAATGGCGTAGTGTGCCTTGATTTCCAGTTGATCGTTGGTAATATAGTAAGGAAGAACAGACCCACACAGGTCACGAGGTTTGTCATTGACCTTGCGGGAAAGTGTGTGGAGGGATTACAGATGAACTGGGCTAGTTACTTAGTCAACCAGCTTGAAGTGGACTTCTGCAAAGCTCAGGATGAGGGCTATGAGTTCCACTTTAGCTGGATCCTGATCCTCATCACATTTACATCTTGGGAGATGTCGGAAGGTGCGACCTTCCCTAACATTGAGTCATTCGAGCCGCTTCCTGCAAAGTTTACCACGCTCTGGTATTCGATCGATATGGGAAAACAGTGGCAGTCAAATGTAGTATTCCATAACTACTTCCTGCAGTTGAAATGTGTTATTGAGTCATTCCCCCGTATGACACCAAACACTCTGGACAGATTCAGGCCCCTGATGAATTTTTGCAAAGATAGGCATTTTATATATATCACTGTGCGTGCAGACGATAGTAAAGAAGAGTTGCAATCATATTTTAATGTCACCGAGGAATATCTGGAGGAGATCACTAATGAATGTCCCGCATAATACCTTATACCAATCGACCAGGCAGAACTGTCCGACCCAGAACTCATTGGAAACCCAGTGGTTACCCGCGAAGAGTATGATGCACCCAGCAATAGCAGGAAGAAAAATAAAGAAGAGGTACAGCAGTTGGACAACGTCTTAGAAGAAATTGCTTCAGAATCACCTGGTGGAGGAGGTGGTGACAAAGTGGACAAAGAAGAGAAAGAAGGGGAAGAATATAAGAAAAAGCAAGGTGAAGTAACACCACCATAGAATCCCTCTAATAATGCAGATCCACTGAAGAAAATAAAGGTTTCCCCCATGAAACCTACATCGTGGAAGAAATCCAAATCTAGTAAGCCGAAGCTACAGACTGTGCTCATGGTGGATGACTTTGACTTCATTATCACAGTTGTGTCAGATGCCTCGGAAGATATTTTGCATAGAACCAAATCAAAACAAGAGGCTATGTATGATAGAATTGAGACAAAGCTAAGGGGTGTCCAACAAGCCCTTCAATCCAGCCACGTAGCATCCACTGCACCCCCACCATCAAATGAAATAGAGTTGGGAGAAGAGCCTGTCTAACTCCACAGAATAGATGATGCCATTGAAGCTGACCTTCGTCGCATGCAGGAAGAGAAAGACCAGGCCATAATGGCTCTAAAGCAAGCACAAGAGAAGATGATATAGAAACATAGGGTTGTACAGTAGGAGAAGGTTTCCATCCAAATGAATTTATAACAGGAGAAAGCACATATCCAGCAAGAGAAAGAACAGTTTCTCGTGGAGCAGATTGGAATCAAAGAATCATTCAACAGAGCACTTCGCTCTGTGAAAGGCTTAGAACAACTGGTCAAAGACCCAATAGAGAATCAAGTGGCAAGTCTTGCTGAAGCCATTCAGCAGCTTCAACAAAGAATAACAGATCTAGATCTACAAACAATGCCAAGCACTTCACAGGATGTGCGGGATCAAAGAGAAGCAACTGCTTGGAGCGTAGTTGAGAGAATCAAGGCCTTCTCCATGGAATGTAAACAACTAAGTGATTGCAACATGCAAACTTATGAGTGACTCACTGAGGATCTTGAATTAAAGACACTGGAGTCACAACTCCAGGAGGCCAAGTAGAAAGCAGCGACAGTACAGGCATAGATGAAGCTCTTGTCAACATTTGAGAGAATGAAATGATCCCAGCAACAGTGCACTATCCAACAGCAAGTCCATACCATATATAGAAAAGTCATGGAATTCACTCAGAGGCTCCAGCCAGCCCAGGATGTAGCTTGCCAACTGTTCAAAGAGATTGAAGGACAAGGAGAAGAACAAGAATAGGTAGTCACTACAGTTGAACAACAATTGGTAGGACCTGTGAACAAGGCATTTCTTCAGGAGTTCACCGCGCAGGAGGCCTTGGCACAGCAACAGGTTGAAGCAAATTGAGCCAAGCTCAAGGATTTTGAGGCATAATTAACCAAATAAAAGTGACTCAAGATGAGTCACAGGTGAGTGTTGGGGGCCTATTGGCCCTTGACCAAGTTTTGGAGATCCTTGGTCAGGTTTGACCTATTTTGGGACTTCGACAAGATGTCGAAGGTGGAGCGCATGTTGAAGTGGAGATCGTGGAATCTCGACCCCCTTTTTAGGGAATTTTTGGGTTTTGGGCTTATGTAACGAGTATGGGATATCATCCCATGGGTTTACCCATGTTTAGGCCCTTTTGTAATGTATAAATAGAAATATAGGCAATGTAAGTAAGGGGTGTGTGTGATGCTAGGTTCTAAGGGCAAGTGAAGGCCAACGTGCTAAGTGCAAGTGATAGGTGTAATTGCTTTGTGCATATTGTGTGAGACTTGTAAGGCTAAGTGCAAGTAACTGTAAGAGACTGTGTAAGGTCTTTGTGTTGTAACCTAGCTCAGGGAAGGAGGATATGGCGAGGTGTGCACAGATCTCCTGTCCTCTACAAAGTAGGATTTTGATGATATGTGTGTGTAAGAAGCTTGACAAGAATATAATAAAGAAGAGAAGAGTTGGTGGACGTAGCCCCAAGCTGGGGGTGAACCATGTATATCCTATGTTATGGTTTCTTTGTGTATTATGGTTGTTTTATGGTTCATATGATTGATACTTAGTGTAATTATGTATGCTTAGATGAATATGATATCTTAGTGCCTAATGATGTAAATAAGATGCTAGATCTGATCTATGTTGATGTGATTAGTGCTTGAATGTGTTGAATCTTGTTGAATACTGCGATGCATTGTAATTAGGGTTTATCTGCATTGTAGACAAAGGTTAAGTACTAATGAATGACTACTAAGTGTTTTGTTAAAGTATTGTAATCACAGATCTGTGTCCTAGATAAGGTTGCAGACACTGGAGTCCTGCAACCACCCTGCCTCTACCTCAGGTTAGACTTCATATGCTTCGCAGGTGTTGTCGAAAGGGTCGGTAGTTAGGGTTTTGTTGGTGCATTTTTGGAGCATTGAACCCTGGGTCTGCCCATGTGCCAATAGGTACTCTTCCCATCTCCTCATTTACCCCTGAGGAAGACTTCCCAACAACCAGCTTGGCTGGTAATTAAATGTTCTGGGCTAGAAGAATGTTCTGGGTCGAATCCATTTATAACCAGCAAAATACTATTCTGGTAGGGTCATCTCAACCATCACTAGCTTCCCTTACCATCCCATCTCATGCATCATGATCCATACTATCCACCTACTTTCAACAATTATGCCACAATTTTCCATTTTTTATTTAATAATATATATATATATATATATATACATATACAATACATTTAATAAAAAGGTTCATTGTCTTTTCCAAAATTCTCATGATGGGTATGTCCACATTATTTTATCCAAATATAATTATATTTACAAACTGGGATAAACAGGGGTATTACAACGTCCTTTCATACCACAACAAGATTGTCCTTGAAGTACTCAAACTTCACCCTTGGAAAATGCTTGGTCAACACATCAGCTACATGGTCATATGTAGCCACATATTGGAGCTTCATCGCTCCTATATGCACCATATCCCTGATATAGTGATACTTGATCTCGATATTCTTTGACTTGTCATGAAACACTAGTTATCGCACCAGAAGTAAGTCACCTATAACTTGGGATCAAACATGTCAGCGAGTAACTTCTGAAGCCACACTTCTAGTTGAACACGTTGCTATGTAATTTTCCTTAGCCATACTGAGCGCTACACTAGACTACTTTCTGCTAAACCATGAGATCATACCCGATCCCAAACTACAACAACATCTAGATGTACTCTTCTGGTAGGCAACACTATCGGCCCAATCTGAATTTGTGAGCTCATGCAGTCTAATCTCACAATTTGCATCATACCTGAGTCCATAATCCATTGTACCCTTCAGGTACCTCAACACATTTTTCCACAACCAAGTGAACACGTCTTGGCTCAACCATATATTGACTCAATGTGTTCATCGCAAAGCATATATCCAGTCTCGTGCTCTTCAGGTACATCAACGAACCAACCAATTGTTTATACATGGTGGTGTCCACTGTCTCTAAAGAAGTATCTGTTGAAGGAAAATCTCCCTGCGAATAGGTAGATCTCCTCTTGAGAGCTAGACTCTTAACTCTTAAGACAGAAGATGCTTAACGTGGACACTGACTTCCTTTCGGATCTATACAAACTAACGCATGAGGAGGAAGGAGAACAGAAGTACCTTTTTACCGACATTTGTCCCTGCACGCTCTGAGTTGAGCTCCAAGATTTCGCTCCTCGATGAGCCCTGTAGACAAACAATAGTACAACCACTTCCTACTCTATTGATATTAGCTTAAAAATAGATCTATCTATCAGAGATAAGTTCATGTACAATTAAACACAAACTAGAAAGAAACAGGCCAAGCATGTCATTATAATGAGAACGATGACAGAAGTAGCTTACAACCGTAGATGTGAATGTGACAGCTTCGTCAAGTCCCCTTTGTCTAACCCTTGCTCAAAATATCCACGACCTAGATGATAGCAGCTTCACTGATTTCTCTCCTCAAGTTCACTGTGTGTTTCCTATGAGATCATAGGTTTCATGTTTGCAATTCTTCCCCCTTTCCACCATCATAGAGCCTACTTATATAGGTTAAGAGAGGCTTAACCTCTTGAGGTATCTTTAGGGTAGGTTGAGGAATTTCCTCCTTAGATCAGGGATCTTCTCCTAAGATCATGATTGAACCAGGAATTCGAATGCAACTGCCTTCCAAACTTGAAAGATCCTACCCTTATTCTCCTCAACAGATCAACTACTGCCCCAAATTAGACAGCACTCCCTCAAAAGGGGCATCAAGGCACTATAACGCTCCCTAGTAGGCTCAAGGGGAGTGTCAGTGCTTCAAATATTTGTAGCGTTCCTTCAGAGGGGTGATTTGTTGTTATAATGCTCCCCAGCACCTTATAGGGGAGCACCAGCACTCCTAAAGCTGATGTAGGGGAGAACTCTCCTCTAAAACTCTAGTTTGAGAGCTCCTTTCAGGTGGGAAGAGATACCTAACTTTAGTTAGCCATTCTCTTTCTTCCAATCAGGTGTTTGAGGTATTCTAAGTGTCTCCTTGGTGTCGTCATCATGGCAGTATGCTTTGTTTGGAATTTGTGACACTTGTGAACAACATGCGACACTTGTGACAGTTGTAAGGAACATGCGACACTTACGACAGTTGAGAGGAACATGCAACACTTATCAAATCGAGTAATATTGATGTGTAACAGATTGCCCCCCAAAGTGTGAAGTTAGAAGATGAGAATTGATAACTGAAATGATTTGTAGACTTTCAAGCAAGGGTATAGACTCAGATAACCTGACGGAAGCTGCACACAAACGTCCAACAAATATCATTACATGTTTCAAAACCCAAGGCAGGCATACCTATGCTTGGGTGATCAAGACTTGCAAGATATGGCCGCCATAAAATACACTGTGGATCCATAATTGTATTGATGAAAAGGTATAGCCATCGAAGATACAATGTGGATCTATACTCTGATGATCTGGACTGACCGTAGCCATGAAGAATACACAGTGGATCTACGAGATGACAAGAGATAGCCACGACCAATACAAAGTGGATCTATGTAACAGTGTATGTATCATTTGTCCAAGAGAAACTCTTTCGCAACTTGGGCAAAGTACATATCAAAGTGATCACTCAACCCGGGGTCTTCTTACCAATCCCAATGTGGTACAAATCTAACCATGTGAATCGATGTCCTGATGTCAAATATAGCAGAAACCGCTTGATTATCGATCAATGGTGTAAACCGTTAACAAGTGCGAGGGAGATCACCATTAATGTCAATGATTCCCAAGGTACTCTAGTACATTCCAACAAATGCGAATGGATGAGATGGAGTCGAACATCCATGGAATCATCCGATCAGAGGTCAATGATGTAAACCTACTATCGAATGTGAGAAGGCCTTCCCTTGAGGCATGTAGGTCCCAAAGTACTAACTGGTTTCTAATCCTAATTCCTGGATAATGTGTTGAGGTCGACAAGAATAGGCTCGTCAAAGGAGGGCCTTGATGTATCCCCCATAAACAACACAAAATGAACATAGAGATGTAATTGGTAGATCAAATGAACATGGACTGACATGGGTATTGAGACAAGATATTTGTGACAGCTAACTCTCGAGGCGGATACTTCCCTTGAACATTGAGGCACAACAGCAGAAACATGACATGGACCAAAACTTGATGATGCAGTGGATGTTGTGACTTACGTCAGGTTACCCAAAGGAGTGAAAAAAACTCAAAGGATTGGCTCAGTGCAGAGGTTCAATGGATTATAATGCATGCAAATGACAAAGTGTCGTGTTCAAGGTTGACTCTAAGAATTACTTGGCAATGTTCTCAAGAGACTTCTTGGCTTTCTTCTTTCAAATTTTCCCCTATCCAAATAGACGAGTACCTCTTTTTTATTTAATGAGATCGAGGAGGATAACACATGCTCGATATAACTCACCTTTGGTAAGTTCATCTTCCTTTGTTTAACGAACTGGAAGAAGTAAGGGTTCGGTCTCGTATGGGCCTGTCGATGTTTGTTTTAATGAGTCCAAAGACAGAAAACTCGAAGGTTTTTCATGATTCTAGAGTCTGGAAAAACACTTAAAAGAGAACTCTCTCAGTTCCTTTTTTGTAAAGTAGTCTGACGAGACCGAAAAAGAGATAAACTATCGCTCAACAGATGTTTTCTTCAAATACTTTAACTAGCGTGAAGAGAACAAGGTCGCTCAGTAATCTTTTCATCTTTAGAGAGTCTGAAAAGAACTTAAAGATGACTCCAGTGTTGTCCTTTTTTGTAATGTTAGTCTCGCGAGGCCAAAAAAGAGATAAATTATCACTCAAAAGACGCCCTTTCAAACCGTTTAACGAGTGGGAAACGAAGCAAGATCACTCAACAATCTTTTCATGTTTAGAGAGTCT
>ML779686.1:243410-275985 GCA_009831015.1 Picea engelmannii | reverse complement strand
GAGGAAGCATTGAATCACAAAACAGCTCAGGAAGTGAAGAAACAGGGTCTGGACCTCCAAAAAATGGAATTTTTTAAAAGATTTTGGGAAGAAAAGGGTTGGTGCTCTAGTATAAGGGCCACCAGAGCGTTATAAATCTCTTTCTAACACTTCCAAGGAGTGATGGCACTCTGCTAACATGGGAAGGGGGGCGCCAGGCTCAAAAAACTCATAAAAATGTCCAAAAACCCAAAATTTTGATCAAATTTTTTGCAATCATGCTGAGTGTGATGGGGTAAAGAGTCAATCAGAAAGTGCAATCAGATATGAAGGGCTGAACAAGGTCTGAACACAATCATAGTGTAAGTCAAGGTATATGAGGAAAAAACAAAACTAAGAAAGTTTTGATTTCTCCCCAGTGGAGTTGCCAGTTTCTGTTGAAGGAAAATCTCCCTGCGGACAGGTAGATCTCCTCAAAGAGATAGACTCTTAACTCTAAGACAGAAAGTGATTATCATGGTCACTGACTTCCTTTCAGATCTAGGTGGACTAGTGTGTGAGGAGGAAGGAGAAAAGAAGTACCTTTTATCGGTGTTTGTCCTTGCACGCTCTGAATTGAGCTCCAAACGTTCGCTCTTCGATAAGCCCTGTAGACAAACAAAGTACGACCACTTCCTACTCTATCAATATTAGTCTGAAATAGGTCTATCTACTAAAGAGACAAATTCATGTGAGATTGAACATGAATTAGAAAGAAACAGGCCAAGCAGATTATATTAATGAGGAAAAAACATTGCTTACAGCCATAGATGAATTGCAGCAGTTTCACCAAGTCCTCCTTGTCTACCCCTTTCTCAAAAGATCCATGATCCAAATGATGATAGCTTCACTGATTTCTCCCTATGATATCATAGGTCTCTTTCTTTGAAATTAACTCTTTTCCAGCACCACTTATAAGATCATAAGTCTGGTGTAATTCTCTCTTTTCCATCCCCTTTCACCATTAGAAAGCTTGCTTATATAGCCTTGGAGAGGCTCAACAACTTGAGATATCCTTGGGGAAGGTGAGGATTTTCCTCCTTCAGTTGAGGATCTTCCCTAAGATCATGGTTGGACTAGGGATTCGAGCTCAACTAGCTTCTAAGAATGAAAGGATCCTTCCCCCATTCATCTCAACAACTCAACTGCTGCTCAGAATAGGTAGCGCTCCCTCAAAAGGGCCATCAGAGTGCTACAGCGCTCCCCAGTAGACTTAAGCGGGGAGCTAGTGCTCCTAAAGACACCATCGCTCCCTCAAAAGGGCCAAAGGAGCTTTATAATGCTCCCAGACATTGTAAGGGGGAGCACCAGTGCTCTGAGAAGAGGTATAGGGGAGCGCTCTCCTTCAAAAGCTTAGTTTTTTTAGTGTTTTCCGATGGCAAAAGGTTCATGAGCCTACTGACTCATTTCTCCTCTTCCAAATCAAATGTTTGAGGTGTTTTCAGTGTCCTTCTCATGTCGTTATAGGCATGAAATAGGCATCATAGTAGTATGCTTTCTTTAACACTTGCGACACTTGTGAGCAAAATGCGAAACTTGCGACCTTTGTAATGACGACACTTGCGACACTATCAAAGTGAGTATTTTTTATGTGTAATAGTATCACTCAATAACTTCATATTCATCACCATCGGAGTAGGCATGGCCTTGCAATCCATCATCCCAAATCTCTTCAGGATCTCCACTGCATACTTTCCTTGATTAAGGAAAATCCCATCCGGTCTCTACCATACCTCCAGACCCAAAAAGTAATTCAATATACCCAGGTCCTTCATCTCAAACTTTGAATCAAGCGTCTTCTTACATTCATCAATGAGCTTCTCAACACCTGTTAGAAACATGTCATCCTCATATAAAAGTAATATCATTGGTCCACCATCCACAACCTTGTATTAAAGGTTGGAATCTTCTTTACTCTTGGTAAATCCCAAGCTCATCAAGAAACTTTTTGATCCGGTATATCATACCATGTGTACCTTCTTAAGCCCATACAATTTTTTCTTCAATATGCATACATGAGACTCCTTCTCATGTACCTTGTGGTTTATCTATGCACACTTCTTCTAACTACTGGAGCAAGTATCCCGTCATAATATTCTCCCTCTTGATGGGAGAATCCTCTAGCCACAAATCAGGCTTTTTACATCTCTATGCTACCATAAGTGGAATTTATGATCTTGGAAGTCACCACTGACTTCCCTTCTACTCTTAGAACCAAGGAAAAATCCATATCCCAGTCCTTTTGATTGAATTCATCCTCTGTTACTAAAATAAGGGAATCCTCTCAAGAGGTATCATATCTCCTCTAAGCCTCTGAATCTAGTCTCCTCAACTCATGGCACATGTCTATCAGTCCTGGAAGATGTCTCACTCTCCCATCTGAATCAGAGGAGGAATAATTTCTAAATCAAATTCTCTAATCCATTGAATCTCTCTGAGATCAGGCTCACTCTGAGTCTCCATGCTCCCTCTAAATCTTGACTCCCTCTGATTCTATATAATATTTGGAGCCATATGCTCCCTCTATGTGTGATTATTTCCTTTTAAGTCTCCTATGAATGGTCCTGGGGAGGATGCTCCTCCCTACTAGATCGTGAGGGATGACTCCCTCTAGAATTTGGTTGCTTATGACATGGTACTTGGTGGGGATTCCTTCCTCACCACTAGTGGATCCATCTTCTCCTCATGATATGGCTCATCAATGCTATATATATTTTCATCTTGCAAAGTGTCACGAGACCATGTTGGTCTCTTCCTGGTTACTGCAATGATTTTGGGTAGGCCCTTCTAGCACTACTAGTTCTTCTTGATGATCTGAAGAGTGATCAAATGAACTAGAGGGATTTTTTCGGTCATCTTTGGAGCCTTCTTCTCCTTACAATCAATCTCCATATGAGATATTATGTATCTCGCAAAAGTACCTTTCTTCGTCCTCTTTTTCTTCGGTACATGGATTTATGCGGTCATGTATACAACTTCTTATCTAGATAGTCTTCTCCATGACTCAAACTAGATACCATCTAATATGTTGCCTCCTGAAAACATCACTATAGCTTTCCTCAGAGTTATCACATGTGACCTGCCTGAAACAAGACCAACAATGAGGGAAAACAATAGACAAGAATAATACTATTATAATAATAGAATCAATAATGAGAACAATCGTCACAGTAGCTCCTTCTCAGAGCTATCACTTATGACCTTCCTAAAAGAAAAACAAGAAATATCTCCTAGAGGAGATGTTATTTCATCTTGAAAACAAGTACAATAAGAATTTATATCAATAGTACTCACATGCTACCAAGTATAAATTGCATCTAGCAGTAATAGAACCTTTCAAAGATTGTTGTCTCAACTATAGTGTTTACTTGTAATGTAGAAATTATCAAATTTGATATGTGCAAGTTGGAAACTTATCAATTTAATCAATCAAACCTGGAACCTGGAGTCTTATCTCCAAGAATGAGTGTTGTTGTTTTTCTTCTGAGTCTCCTTCATTCAAGATAACAATTATTCTCTCCAGCATGTCCCATGTACTAAGACAATATGCTTTATTGACAGAAATATGAGTTATGGAATATGATGCAAATAAACTCTAAAATCTCAACCTTAATCAATCTAAAAATTTGACTAAAGTCAGCTCATAACTTTAACTTTGACCAGAGGTTAGTATTGTTAGTACTAGAAGTCTCACCTAGACTGTTGTAGGTGTGAGCCTAATACCCATCAGAAACTTGTAGGTTTGTTAAAGATAATAATGTTTTTCAATGTGTAGAAAATCGGTGAGACACTCAGTTTAAAATATCAACTCAAAACCTCCATAAAATACACACCAGCAAGCAAGGCTTGAATACTCTCATATCAACATTTAGAATATAAAATGGAAAGATGGAAGACTTAGCAGGAAATATGAAATACATGCATTAGGTTACAACAGGAAATTATGAAAAATATATAGCAAAAATTTCATCAAATAGGAACCTCCTCATCAACAAGAGAGCACCTCGATAATAATTGCACCAATAACAAACAGTAAATCATTCACTGCATTAAGGAACAATCATTAGGATGAACCCTTCATCAATAGCTAGCATCAAAGTGATATTGAAACACAAATCTGACAGTAAAAGAAGAAATTGATCATTCACTATTCAGGATTATTAAATATGATACATACAGTTTGGAAACTATGTTACAGATGAAAATAAAGATATGAGTATCACTCTACCACCATTTGAAGCCTCTAATGGAGTTACATTACACTTTTTATAGAAAAATACATTCAAAAATACTTCTAGAAATCGCCATCTAGCTCCTACATAGGATCCTACACCTTAGAGAGGCGTGGAAATGAGTAATCAACAAAAAAACAACAAGATGTTATATTCTAGGATGTTGTTAGCAACATTGAATACAACTACAACCAACTCATTGCATGTATCTTAATTGAAACTAAATCCTTGGGGAAAGTGTCCTTTGATGTCCAACTGATCCTTGGGGAGCTATCTGAGCCTTATCTAACAATTGGTAGCCTTCAACAGCTCAAAATCCACGTAACCGACAGGTTTGCAGCACTTGCACTACAAACTATTCCAAAATAACCAGTTCACAGTGCCTTCAACAGCACGCACTGCGAACTTTCTTGTAGGTGTGCTTTTTCCCTCAAGCTTATCATTTGATATTCAAATTGTGCAAAATCCTTCAAAACTTTCTTTATAACCTGCTACAACCTTCTGAAACATAAAGTAACCTTTGCAAAAATTCATATGAATATGATAATAGCAACCTAAGACAAAATGATTCCTCAGGTTTATAAGCCTGCAAAACAAAATACATCATAGCAAAAAATTTATGTTGATGTAGAAATGTTGCCTTGTCTCCTTCTCCTAGTGGCCACTCGTGCCAACATGTCCAGGTTTTATTTCACATTTTTTTCCCTCAATTGTAGCACTTCCTCCTTTAGCTTATTGTTTTTGGCTTAATGGGATCTATTCAGTCTGTACAGATTCTTCATATTCCTACACAGAGATATGCATCTTTTAACCCAATGTTTTTCCTTCTTAATAGTTTCTTCACCAATATATAACTTTCTTAAGTGATCCAAGAGGATCTTTCTAAAGTTATTTAGAATAAAACTCTTCAAAATGGAAAAGAAAGTGGACATATGCATAGGGCTCGTCGACAGCTTTCCAACGATGCTTGTTTCATGCGAAAAGGTGTATGGATGAAGAATTTATCAACATTTGAAGTTTTGACATGAATGGTTAAATATGGTAAAAAAAAATTATAAAGTTTAAGGTTTTATAAGGTTATGGAAAAAAGGAATGGGGGGCCAAGGGATAATCCCCCGACCCCATTGAATATATGTTATTGCATATAAAGTGGAGCCATACCATAACCAACCATATTATGGTGTGTTAACCTTAAATACAAGCCACCACTCCAAAATGCACAAAGGGAGTAGAGGCCCGAGGGTTTGACCCCGGGATCTCTCCCAAAATAACTCCACACATTACCATTGGGACACTACCGCCCTGTTGAATGAAGATCGGAGGGAAATCCTTTTAAGTTTCAAGCGTTAAGTAGTTTAAAGAGAAACCATGATTCCAACCATGGGAAGGAGTGCAGAACGCAGATTGCACAGAGATCGAGGCAAGGTAAAGTACATGCCATTAATGGATGCAGATCCCAAAGTAGAGTTTGTACAGTTGGTACATTTTTGTATTATATACAGGCAGGTTGTCTCGTTTTGCATGCCAGATGAGGCCTCAAGAAGATATAGTCGAGTTTATACTCATTTTTCTCAGAATTTTGCAAGGAATTCAGTGGTGTTGTTTATTTCTAATTCTAATTGATGGAAAACATAGAGGTTTCCGGAACATTCATTTGTAATCCTTTTTGAAGACTAATAAAGAATGGTTTTCTCATTGGAAGGGGCCCAGAGACGTAGCCAGGGGGTTTGGTGAACTTCGTTATCATCTGCATTCTTATTTATCTGGTTTTGCAAATCTTTTTATGCTTATGTGTGAGCAATTTTTTAAGAATTTCCAATTCATTTTTCAAGCATTTTTATGATGTTGATGATTCAAATCTCAAGTTAAATACATGGTTAAAAATACCCTGAAATTTTCAGATCAAATTTGGTATCAGAGTAGTGTAACCATTGTTGTATGAGATTGTGAATGTTAGCTAGATCCAAGCTTAAGAGAGGAGAAGGGAAGCTTGAAGAAATTTATCCAGATATTGGTTCAAGAAGAGGAAGAATGCCATCTCAAATAGAAGAAGAAAATGCTTCTTCTATTCCATATGAAGGGGATTTTCTCCAAGATTTCATGAGATTGCAAGCGATGGTAGAAGAAATTTAACAAGATCGGAAGAAGGGAGAACAAGGTAGTTCATCTCAAGTTAAAGGTAAAGAAGAAGGAGTAGGTAAAGACCCTCCAAAAACTCCTCCTTCTCCATCTACTCCATTTGAAACTGATGGTTCTTTTCATTCTTCAGATGATAAGAAGAAGAAAAATAATGAGAGGATTGAAGTTAATATGCCTCAATTAAAGCTTGACATTATATTTGATTTACATGTTTATAATGGAGAACTTAATGCTGAAAAACTAGATAATTGGATTAGGCAGATAGAAGTATACTGTAGGATTCAAAAGTTCATTGAAGATAGCACAAAGATTCAGTTGGATTCTCTCTGACTTGGAGGGACTGCTCTCATCTGGTGGGAGAGAAAAAATCAAGAGGATATTTCCACGAAGGGTCACACCATTTCCTCTTGGTATGAGTTTACTTCAGCATTAAAGAAGCAATTCTATCTGTTGGAATACATGCAACAGGCAATGATGGACTAGAAGAATTTGAGACAAGGTAAAGGCCAAAGTGTGCAAGATTCTATGAAAGAGTTATGAAAACAAGCTTTGTTATTGGGTATCCCTCTCTATACTCAAGAAACTCTTATTAATTTTATAGGTGGATTTCATAGCTATCTACGTCATATGATACTCGTGTTTAATCCAACTAACCTTGATGAAGTTTGTGTTCAAGCAACTCATATGGAGTCTAAGGGAAAGAACACTAATGAAAAATTTTCCAAGAAACCTTACAAACCTAATGGAAACAAGTTCAAAGGTAAGGGAAAAGGTGAACAAACTGCTACAGTCAAGAAAGGAGGAGAAAATCCTAGTTGTTCACATTGTTAGAAAAAGGGTCATGATGATTCCAAGTGTTGGAAGCTTCATCTGGAACTCAAGCCTGAGAAGTTTCAAAATAAGGAGGATAAGAATACCACAGCTGCATTCATTCAACGTGACTTGGGATCTGACTCAGGGAATGAAACAAATATTGTTGCTACGGGAATCAAAGGTAATAATCATTCCACCTCTTGTACAAAATATGAAACGGTTGTTGATGAAAGGAAAAGAAGTAAGTTATTTCATATTAGAGTAATCGCTAAACACACAAAAATTGATACTCTTTTTTATAGTGGATCACAAGCTAATCTAATTTCAGAAGAGATAGTTAAAAAATTGAAATTGGAAACGAAGTTACACCTAAAACCTTATCCTCTTGGATGGGTATGTGAAAATGCACAGTTGCAAGTTACAAGACAGTGTAAGCTTAGATTTTCCATTTCTTCTGGATATGTTGATGAGGTTGATTTAGATGTGGTTCCATTGGATATATGTGGCATTGTATTGGGAAGTCCTTATCTGTATGATAGGAAGGTTTTCTTCTACAAAGAGGATAACAGATATCAGGTCACTAAAGATGGTATTGAGTATATTGTTTGTGCACATCGCATGAAAACTAATATTTCCTTAGTTTCTGCAAGTCAAATGAAGAGGTTAGTGAATGCCAGTAAGAATTTTGTTATTATGATTGTTAAAGCAAAAGATGATGGAACAAATGAAGATTTAAAGGATGTGATCCTAAACTAAAAAAGGACTTGACTAAAGTTGTATCTGATTATGATATTTTATTTCAAGAACCTAAAGGGTTACCTCCTAAAAGAGAAATTCAACATGAGATTCACTTACAGCGGGATGCACCTCCACCTAACATTGGTATGTACAGGTCCTTGGTCATCGAAAATGCAGAGATAAAGAAACAAGTTCAGGATTTGCTTGAAAAAGGGGACATTCAGCCAAGTTCCTCTCCATGTGGTTCACCGATTGTTTTGGTGTCAAAGAAGAATGGCACATGGCGCATGTGTGTGGATTACAGGGCACTAAATAGAATCACTATCAAGAATAGGTATCCTCTTCCTAGAATTGATGATCTTTTGGATCAACTTAAGAATGCAATATTTTTTCACTAAGTTAGACTTACGAAGTGGCTATCATCAAATTTGAATACATGATAATGATATTTGGAAGACTTCTTTTAAAACTAAGCAAGGATTGTATGAATGGATGGTAATGTCATTTGGGATTTGTAATGCACCTATGACATTCATGAGGGTGACGAATGGTGTGCTTAGACCATTCATTGATGATTTTTTCATAGTTTACTTAGATGATATTTTAATTTTCAGTCATACTTGGGAAGAACATATTAAGCATGTAAGACAGGTACTAGATGTACTTGTAAGGGATAAATTGTATTTGAAGATGTATAAATGTGAGTTTGGAAAGACATCTTTAGTCTACTTGGGATACATTGTAGGGGGGGGGTGGGGGGGATTGAATATTGATCCCTCTAAAGTAGAGGTAATTGTAAATTGGCCTAAGACAAATAATGTAACCAAAGTAAGAAGCCTTTTGGGAGCAGCCCAATATTGGAGTAAGTTCATTGCAAACTTCTTCTTTATAGTTTCTCCATTACATGCTTTGATAGGTACAAACAGAGTCTTTCAGTGGGAAGGCAAAGCACAGAAATCCTTCGACATTTTGAAAGAGAAGATAAGTACAGCTCCAGTACTTGCACTGTCAGATCTTCAACGGCCAATTGAGATAGAGACTGATGCTAGTGGTTATGCCATGGGGGCAGTCTTAATGCAACATAAAAAACCAATAAGCTATCATTCTGAAACTTTCTCTAAAGCAGTAATTAACTATCCTACATCTAACAAAGAATTGTATGCATTAGTACAAAGTGTGAAGAAGTAGAAACATTACCTAATGGGTAAAGAACCAATCATACATATAGATCATCAACCACTACAATATCTTCAATCACAAACTAAGCTACAACAATCAAGACATTTCAGATGGATGGGTTTCTTACAACAATTTCATTTAGTTATTAAATATAAGAAAGGAGTTCAGAACAAATTTGCAGATATGTTATCAAGACCGCCAACAAATGATTCTATATTCATACAAAGAAGTTCTTTAGTTCATTCAAGTTATTTTGAACAGTATTCTAAAGACGAAGATGGAAAAGAAATTTATGAATCACTAATACATGGCTCTTAGAATGAAGAAATCAACTATCATATTCATGATAAGTTGTTGTATCATCTTGGAAAAATCTGTATTCCACAAAGTGAAAGAGTTCATATAATAAGAGAAGCTCGTACTTCTCTCATTGCAGGGAATTTTGGTGTAGGAAAAACTATGGCACAGATGCATAAGTTTTGTTATTGCCTCCAATGAATGAAACAATGTCCAATTATGTAAAAGGGTGTGTTATGTGTGAAACCAGTAAATAGAGTAATAGAAAACTGGGTTTGTACACACCACTTCTTGTTCCTTCTCGTCCATGGGAAAGTGTGTCAATGGATTTTGTGGGAGGGTTTCCTATGTCTAGAAAAGGACATGACTACTTGTATGTTGTTGTGGATAGGTTCAGTAAAATGCGTATATGTATTCCTTGTAAGAAGCAGGTCACAGCTGAGTTGACTGCTCAATTATTCTTTCAGCAAGTATCGGTTCATTTTGGGTTACTTACTTCTATTGTATCAGATCGAGATTCCCTCTTTCTCAGGMAATTTTGGTCATCTTTATGTGAACTAATGGACACAAAGTGGAATAAAAGCACGACATTTCATCAACAAATTGTCGGACAAACTGAAGTGGTCAACAGAACCGTAGTACATCTTCTTCGAGGATATTGTGCGAAGCATCCCAAGCTGTGGGATGAGCAGTTGCATTATGTACAACATTCCTACAACGGGGCCATACACTCGTCTACACATAAGTCTCCATTCGAGACTTGTTTTGGTTATATACCAAAGTCTCCTTTAGACTTTGTCTTCAGGAAAGATTTAGTGGAATATGGACAATTTGATGCAGATAAAGCCTTGAAGTTTATCTAGCATATTCAAGTAATTCATTAAGCAGTGTAGGAATAGGTAGAATCAAGTCAAGCCAAATACAAAGCAAGACATGACAAGCACTGGGTAGATCATCACTTTCAAGTAGGTGATCAAGTTTGGTTGCACATAAGCAAAGACCGACTCTAGGGGGAAGGTAAAAAGTTGAAACCTATCAGGTATGGACCTTTCACAATTTTGGATAAAGTTGGTAATAATGCTTTCTAGTTAGATTTTCCTCCTTACATGCAAATGTATTCTATCGTAAATGTGGAAAACTTGAAATTGTATGAGCCTCCTATGATCATGGATCAGGATGAACCGGTACAAGTACCTTTTGTTGATGAGTTTTCTCCTAAGTATCTTAATGAACTTCAGGAAGATGTCATACTTGATAAGAAGGTTAGGACTTCATGAAGAGACGATGTGGAATACCTTTGTGTGGGGATTAAAGGAATGAATCCAAGCAAAGAACAGTGGATAGAAACTAGAAGGGTGAGGGAGCTATACCCTCACTTATTTTCATAATAATTTTATACTTTTGGTGGCCCAAAAGCTTCCCAGTGGGAAGGTTTGATCCAGGAGGATCTTTCTAAAGTCGTTCAGAATAAAATTCTTCAAAAGGGAAAAGAAAGTGGACAGATGTGTAGGGCTCATCGATAGATTTCCAGTGACACTTGTTTAATGTGAAAAGGTCTCTGAATGAAGAAGTTATCAACATTTGAAGTTTTGACATGAATGGTTAAATATGGTAAAAAAAATTATAAAGTTTAAGGTTTTATAAGTTAAGGTTATGGAAAAAAAGAATAATGCAAAAAGGTGTCTGAATGAAGAAGTTATCATCATTTGAAGTTTTGACATGAATGGTTAAATATGGTAAAAAAATTTATAAAGTTTAAGGTTTTATAAGTTAAGGTTATGGAAAAAAAGAATGGGGGGGGGGCAAGGGCTTAGCCCTCGACCCCATGCCAACACCAAGGCCCCATTGCATAGATGTTATTGCATATAACATGGACCAATACCATAACCAACCATATGTTGACATGGAATCATACCACCGAGTCAAACTTTACCATATTACAACTAAACTTTATTTGTGTCAACCATATCATAAATGTGGAGCGGTGAACTAAATGCACCAACCTTAAATACAAGCCACCACTCCAAAATGCATGAAGGGAGGAGGGGCTCGTGGATTTGACATCAGGATCTCTCCCCAAATAACTCCACGCATTACCATTGGGGCACCGACCCACCGTTGAATGAAGAGCGGAGGGAAAACCTTTTAACTTGCAAGCATCGAGTAGTTTAAAGGGAAACCATGATTCCAACCACAGGGAGGAGTGTTGAATGCAGATTGCACAGAGACCGAGGCAAGGTACAGTACATGCCATTAATGGGCATGGATACCAAAGCAGATTTTGTACAGTTGGTACATTTTTGTCTTATTTTCATGAAGGTTGTCTCGTTTTTCATGCTAGAGGAGGCTTTGGCAAAATATGGTCGATTTTATACTCATTTTTCTCAGAATTTCACAAGTAATTCAGTGGTGTTGTTTATTTTTTGTTCTGATTGACGGAAAACAGAGGGGTTTCCAAAACACTCATTTGTAATCCTTTTTGAAGACTAATAAAGAATGGCTTTCTCATTGGAAGGGGCCTGGAGACGTAACCAGGGGGTCTGGTGAACTTCGTTATCATCTGCAGTCTTATTTATCTGGTTTTGCAAATATTTTTATGCATTTTTTAAGCATTTCCAATTCATTTTTCAAGCATTTTTATGATGTTAATGATTCAAATCTCAAGTTAAATACATGGTTAAAAAGATCCTGAAATTTCCAGGTCATTAAGTTGGATCTTGGCATGCATATTTTCTTTCTTCAATTATTAATTTTCAGCCTTTGCATCTTTCAACTGCTTCCTAAGCCTTTTAAAAGTGGGATCCCTCTCATCAGAAGGAGACTTGATATGAATGATTCCTATTTTCTTTTTTAGAGGCTTAGTTTTGTCCGTTCACTAAGTTGATGCCCTAGATGTACCTTCTTATATAAAGGAATGTTTATTTGTTGTTGATCTAGTGATAGGTCTTCTAGGCTTGACAACTTCTACAACAACGGGTGAAGAAAATACAATCTTCTTTCCCTTCAAACTCTTTGCTTTACTAGAGGTTGTTCCCATAGGTTCAGACTCTGCCACTGGAGAAGTGTCTTCATCAAGAGGTTGTGAAGGACCCTTAGTTGTCTTATTAGTAGACTGAATGGACTTATCCCTTTTGTTCATCTTCCTCTTTTTACTTGACTCTGAGTGCACAGTATTCTCAGTAGGAGTAGGTGTTTATCTCTTTGATTGTGTTGTATGAACAACATCTGGCTAAAATCCCAATGCAGCTAGGAAATAATCCCAAATAGTATTGGTCTTCTTCAACTCTTCCAATACTAGCATTTTGATCAAACCCAAATGAAAAACATTGGTATCCACCTGCTTAGATTTAGCTTGGACTCTATCTGACATCTTGTCAATGCTTCTAAATAGATAAAGGGGTAGGTTCATGGACTCTTTCCCAATAAAATGTAGTAACAATCTAATATGGTATTGGTATACCATATTGAACCTTCCTTCACAAGTGAAATACCTCTGAATAACTCTGATCATTTTTTCAAAATACTCCAGCATATGACTTTTTGGCACTCCCTTGGATAAGTTGTCTCCTTGATATTTAGGTTTTAGGAACTCCTTAGAAAATGTAGAATTCAAGGACATGGCTTTAAACCATTTTTCACCCTCAACAGGTATCTATGTGGCTATAGAAATAGACTGCTCTAAAACCTCAAACTCCAATGCACCCACTTTAGTCTTTGTCCCACTGAAATTTAGTGCAAACTTCTTGGCAACCTCGGGATGTCCTCTTTGCATTTTCTCACAAAAAAACAGGCAGCCCACTCTCTAAAATGCTTCTTTGAAAAATGGTTCAGAATTTATAAGCTTCAAGTCATGGGGCTCAGCCCTGACAAATTCTCCTTCTTTGTGAACTTTCTTACCTTGCCGATTGTTCATGATATCTGATTTAAAACCTTTCTCCTTTTGATAATAGTTACTACCAACTAATGATGAAAAATGATGAATTAGGTTTTGACTGTTTGATATTTGCAAAAACAGGGTTTGCTACAAAAATAAGAGATGGGAAAAAAGGATGACAACCCCTACACTAAGTAAAACTCTAACATGGGCTAAATAGGGAAGCTATGTGAAACGGAGCATTAGTAGCACAGTTTCTCAATTTGCAGTGGGCATATGAAGTTTGTAGCGGATGGTTTTTAGACTAGGGTTTCTTATCAAAAGACTTTAAAAAGTTACAGGTATGAAAGGAAAAATATTTGGACAAGATGATATTTCAAACCTGAAATAAAACACTGTCAGCGAGGGTTTTGTCAAATTGGAAAAATAGAGGGTTCGTAGTGCAACTAATTTGCAGCACATACAATGGAAATAGTTCATAGCACTAGCCAGAATTCGCAGCAGATAGGGTCATCGCCATATAAAAGGGTTGCAACTGATATTTGGTATTAAAAACAAGAGACTTGGGTTTGCAAATTCTTAAGATAACAAGGACTATAAAAATTGACCAAGTGAAAGGAGTTTTGCAGTGAAAATACTATGGAACAATTTGCAGCATGCACAAAAATCGAAGCAATGCTAGCGGGAAAAACCCCCCTTTAACTACACCAGTGTTCATAATTTAGGAAGATCGATTAACTGTCTAAAAGATAATTAATTCTCTATACTACCCCAAACATACCAAAACTAATATAAAGAAAGCAGAGAAAAAGGATATCAGGTAACTATACCTCTAATCCCATGTCTAGTTATGACCTCCTTACACTTGGAAGTTCCACTGATTGCACGCCTCCTCCCAGGGTTGACCTGCATCCAAAGATTGACAAACAAAGAACTACAAGCATGCTTTTCCATATATAGGTTAGGTTTATATGTTAGAATGTCAATCATAAATCGATAAAAGTATTCAAGACACCATCATTTGGGACAGGAAAATGTAATTATTTTATTAATAACACAAAGATTATACCTTTACAATCTAATTTGGTCATCGTTCCATGAAACTGGTCTAGGCTCCTCTTCACCAAGTTCCAAGTGCACCTTGTATGAACTTCTCCTCTCAACCTTTTGATCTAAGGGGGCTAATGAGGAAATGTTGAGGCAATTTCTCACAAAAGTCAGCAATATCTTGGGCAAGGAGGGGAAGTGAAATCGGGCAGAGTTTCATTGTTCTTAAGCTTAGATGTGAAATGAGACCCCAACACCTAATTTTATATGACAAAAGGATGTTTATTTGGTTGGGTGACGGGCTATAGAAAGTGGATTAGTTGGGAAACTACCCATCGGACGTCAATTTCAATAAATTCCTTGCAACTTTTTATTTTTTGCAACTTTTTCAAGTATACGCAGGTTGTAATGGTGCAACATGAGTATGTATGTGAATTGTAGTGGTGCAGCAAGCATATGTATGTGGGAATTAATGGTGCAGGGCACATACATATTCTAAAAAATGGTTTTTTAAGAAGAGCTACTTAGCAGTTCTTTGAAAAAAAATGCAAGAGGGCCAAGGCCATGTATGCATGTGTAGAGCAATTTAGGGCTATAAAAAGAAATTAGAGTTTGATTATGATCAACATTCAGGAAATTAAATTGAGCATCTAAACAGGGTACCTGGTATATGTGAAGCTCAGTTGTTGTCACATGCACTAAATTGACAGTTCCTTTAATCCTTTAATCTGCATTCAATCTGCTACAGGAAATTTTTAGCGCCACAATTTAAACTAGTTTGCAACGCACTTTGTTCAAAATAATAAACCTCCTTCTGAAACTAACTTGAAGGAAAATTGATGAAAAGATGGCATTGAAAACAATAGAATACCATTTTCCATGTTTCCAAAACATGATGGTGTGTGAGTAGTGCATAATGTACTTTTCTTGATCCGCTGCGAACTTTGAGCAGAGTTTGTAGCAGGTTGACTTGACATATGACATGACCCCCAAATGGGATACGACATGAAAACCATTTGTACACCCCTTTGAGACACAAAACTTTATAATGATGAGATTTAAACCAAAGGTGTGACCAACACTTTCCCCTTTTTCTCTAATGATGATGACCACTATCATGACACCAAGACTCTCACATGGACTATGATCAGTTTTCTTGACTCATAAAATAATCAAAACATGATTTATTGACATAAGACATGACTCAAAAAACCTAAAATAAAATGACCATGTGACTCAAACCTAGAAGCTTAAAATATTTGACCCCTATACATCATATGTGATAACATTTGGCTCCACAGGGAATGAAGACCTCCCTATAAGACTCCAAGAACATTGCAGTTCTAGCACCTTATCCATTGGGAAAGGAGTCGTTGTTAAAATAAAAGAAAACTAACTAAACAGACCAGTATTTGCAATGAAATGAAGCCACCCATTGCTTTTATAAAAAGTATTTTTTGAGAAAATTACCATTGACTGGGCCACCAGAAATTTCATCATCCTCTAAATTCTGCATCTTAAAAGTATTGTTTTGCAAAACTTCAGAAATTTTAAAAGGACCAACCCAAAGAGTTTAATTTACCATGTATTCCTTTATCGTTCCTATAAGCATCCCACTTGAGTACTAGGTATCCAAGCTAAAAATATTGCGTCTTCACCTTCTTGTCAAAAATTACTTTGATTTTTTGTTGATGACTCTGTGCTTTTCAAACAACTTTTCTCTGGTTTGTTGCACTTCCACATGTTGATGCATCCTTCTGATCATGTCATATGGTTCCCCTTCTTGATATTGAAGGAATTTTTCCTTAGGTAAAGATAACTGAGCAGGGAAAATAGTTTTAGTTCCATAAACCACCTGAAATGTGTGGTGCCAATTCACCTCTTGGTGGTTACTTTGTCTTCCCAGAGGGAAAACTTCAACTTAGAATCCCATGACTTCTTATTGTCTTCCAGTAACGTTTTGATAATATTTACTAAGATTTTGTTGGAGGATTATGCTAATCCATTACCTTGAGGGTAGTATGGAGTGGAATGGATAAGTTGAATACCAAAGTTTTCACAAAAATTCATCAGGGGCTCATCTTTGAAAGTTGTTACATTATTAGTGACAATTTTATTTGGGCAACCAAACCTTGACAAAATATCTTCCAAAAAAATAATTATTACTTTGTGTGTTTCATTCCTGGTGGGAATGGATTCTATCCATTTGGTAAAGTAATCAGTAGCAGTCAAAATCCAATTGTGTTGACCACTTGAGGATGGATGAATTTCTCTAATAAAGTCTAATCCCCACTAATAGAAAGGGCTAGATACCACAATGTTTCATAGGAAAAGACTTGTGCTATAGTTTACCTAAGAATTTATGGAATTTGTCACATGTTTTGATCTTTGCACACACATTAGTGAATAAAATAGGACAAAAATACCTAGCTTTGAGTATCTTGTATGTTGTGGTTCTCCAGAAACTATGACCTCCACATAAACTCCCATGAAATTCAGTCATAATTTGTTTTTCCTCCTCTGGATCTAAACATCTTAAAAGAACCCCTGAAGGATCCTTCCAATATAGAATCTGATCAACAATACATTACCTAACTACTTTAAGTTTCAAAGCTCTTACCTTGGTCTTCTCAAGTCTGGCAGGAGGCTGCAAATTTTCCATGAAATAGATGATGTCCTTATACCCTCTGCATTTTGTCAAATTTGAGTTTATTTTCAAGTTGTTGTTATGAATATCATACTGTTGATTCATCGAGATAGTGCTCATAAAATTTACTCCCAATGCCTTACAATTTGATTCAGCTAGCAATCTAGCCAATCCCTGAACTTTTACCAGCTTGGTGGGCTTCACCTCTAGATCAAACTCTAAAATATTAGCAATCCACTTGCTTCTTTTCCCATCTATATCAAGTTCAATCAGAATTTCTTTAACAGAACTTGAAGGAACATAAGTAATGATTTTTGAATGAAGAACATATACCCTGAAAGCCTTAAGAGCTTTGACTAAAGAATAAGATTTTTTCTCCATAATATCATACCTAACTTCATCATCTCTCAAGACCCTAATAAAGAAGGTAATAGGTTTCTCCATTCCATCTGAATTCTTCTGAAGAAGGACAACATCTAGTGTATCATTGGAGGAAAAATAAAAAATCAGAAATTCCTTTGAGCAGTCAGGACTGATCAGAACAGGAGCATTGGCCAATGCTTGCTTTATCTACTCAAAATAACTCCTAGCTTCTGGTGTCCACTTTACTTCGTTTCCTTTTCTCAACATGGTAGTGATGAATTTCACTAACTCAAAAAAGTTAGATATAAATCTCCTCAAAGATTTTATCTTTCCTAAGAACGACTAAATTTATTTCTTAGACCTTGGAAGATAAAGGGTTTTGAGAGCATCTACTCTATTGGGGTCAATATTTACTCCTTCAGTTTAGACAATGTGTCCTAGCAACTTACCCTCCTTCATGGAAAAAATAGACTTTTTGGGATTAGGGAGATCCCATACTTTTTGCACTTCAAAAAAACCTTCTTTAGATGTTGGTAATGCTCTTGATCAGACTTGGAAGTAATATCATCTAGATAGATAACCACAAACTTATCTTTATCTCCAATAATTGCAATGTTAATTGCACATTGGAAAGTTTCCCCTTCATTCATAAGACCGAATGGAATCTTGGAATACATGAATGTACCCCAGGGAGTGGTGAATGTTGTCTTCTCTCTGTCCTCTGGAAACATAGAAATCTGATTGTATCCCGAAAACCCATCAATCATTGAAATCCTCACTGAGCCTATCACCCTTTGAAAAATGTGTTCCATTTTGGGTAAAGGGTATTTATCTTTTCTAGAACACCTATTTAGGTTCCTAAAGTCAACAAAAATCATGATCTCACCATTCTTCTTTCTGACATGGACCAAATTAGCTACCCAATTAGAATACCTCATAGGTATAATGATTTGGGCATCAAGCAACTTCTTGACCTCTTTCTCCATAATAGGAAACAGCATTGGGTTAATCTCCCTGAGATTTTGTCTGAAAGGATTAGTGTCATATTTCAAAGTTATCCTATGCTCAATGATCCTAGTATCATAAGTCTCCAGGTCTTCATTCTTCCATGCAAACACATCAAAAAATTCTTTCAACAATTTGACATATCCAGCCTTCTGATCTTCTGATAGGCTATTGGACAGTTTAACATATTTGGGTTCTTCTTCAGAGCCTAAATTACAGTCTATCATATATGAATTTTCTTTAGAACTACTCACCTTCACAAAAATATCATTATTATCAAAGATCCTCTCTAAAGGAACCAATCCTTTAGGAATGTGATTGCTAGGAAATTAAACAATTTTATGATCTGCAATTTTGTTCAGAAATTTATCAACATGCAGATTTTTATCATCATCTGAATCTTGGTCAATATGCAGGGCAGAATATTCATCCACTATTTCCAAAAACCTTTTTATTTATTTATCATCTTCAAAAACCTTCCAGTGCTTGACATTATTAGGTATAGAAGGTATGTGTTTTACCTCAACATTATACTTAGGTTTGGGAGGTAGGGGAATTTTAAAATTGTTGGAAGAAACAACTAAGGAATTGGCTAGTGTATTAGCCTCTCTGGGAACAAAATATATGTTGAAGGTTGAGAAGAAGTTATCAATGAGGTCTCAAACATCATTACTATAATCTTTCAGTCTATTATGTTTTGTTTGATAGATATTTTTTACTTGATGCACAATCAGTTCTGCATCTCCAAATATTGGCAGTCCCTCAATTTTCATGTCATTCGCAGCGCTAAGCCCCAAAACTAAGGCTTCATATTCTAAAATATTGTTTTTTGTTTCAAATTAAAGCTTGAAGTAAAAATTTGTGACATTCTGAGAGGGAGAAATGAAAACTACCCCAGCACCAACACTATCCTTGAAAGATGCACCATCAAAATACATCTTCCAAAATTGAACACCATGTCTAGTTATTTCACATTTTGCTGATGACTAATTTTATATCTCTAAAGATGGTTGAGGGGTCTCGGTAAGATGAATAATACTATACCAAAAATCAGTATCAACAGCATATATGGGATGATTTTTTGGGTTGCTCTCATCACTTATGATATATGTGAGTTGATCTTCTCTATATAGTCTCCTATGCTCACCCCCAAAGACTAGTATGGTAGCATAAGAAAGATCCATTTGTAAAGTTCCTCCTAACCTCTTGATCCATGATATAGATAGAAACATCTCAAATTTGGGGGGTACATCCACAACTACAATGTCCATGACCATGCTTTTCATAGGTAATTGGAAAAGTGTGACAATTAGATATTTAATAGCTCCAAGACATTTTAATTTCCTTGAGTCAAAAGAATACAAGTCATGATAAGATTTAGTGATTTCTTGGGCCAATTCATCCATGCCAACCTTAGGAATAAGGTTATGGGATGCACCTAAATCCATAAGACAATTGTGCAAAAAAATTTCATGCACATTCAAAGAAGTGTAAAATGGGGGAGAAGAATCATCTATGTCTTCTACCAGTGGTCCTAATATAACTGCAGGCTTCTCATCCTGCAAGTTAATTGAATCCGATGAAGGGGGATAAGATTCACACTGTAAGATATTTGAGACAGATTTTTTTAAGTCTTCATTTTTCATCAATTCTAGGAGTGGGACAGGAATCTTGATTTTCTGGATTTCATTCTCAAAATTAAAATAAGAATGGGATTTTTGGATTTCTTTTACCTCTTGAGAAGGAGCCTTGATAATGGGATGATTTTTATGCTCTCCTTCTTATTTATTGGGTGCAGCCACAACTTTTAAAGGAGTATCTGTATTTTTAGGATGAGTAGATGCACTTGGTTTTCCATCCTTTTGTTTTGATCTTATATTATACTTGTTTTGAGCTTCAGCTTGATTGATTGTTTCTCCTTTACATAACTCATCTAACTGGTTGCACATCAAGGACTCTTCATATGCAGTCTGTGTTAAATGAGGAGAGCCAGTTGTGTCTCCCAGACAATGAATTTGTTGGTCTTCATCATCAACCATTTTTTTCTATAGAGGATATTGAACTTTCTAATCTTCCCTATTTCTTTGATCTCTCTGCAAAATTTGAGGTGTATTGTCCGGCCTTCTAAGTCGATTTTTGTTTCCAAAGTCTTGAGTATTTCTATTAGCGTGTCTCCCTTCAAGATTTAACCTTTCCATCTCTGCAAATAATGACTTAACCAACTCGATCAATTCATCGACCTTGGGATCAATACCTGAAGCATCTGAAGATGAAGCTTTTTTTTTCTGTTTTATCCTATCTATGTCATATCTTCCCCTCAACTTATATGTTGCTAGTATATTTGATTCAACCTCCAGGGCAGCATCTGGCATATGAGCCAATGTTGCAGACCTTCTTTCTCTCAAAAATAGACAGAATTCTAGGTCAAAATCACTTGCATAAGTTATTTTTGCAGAGATCTCAGTGGGATTAATATCAGTAGGAATTTTTTTGTACATCTTGTTAAATATTTTTGAGAAATCTGACACAGATTCTCCCTCTTTCCTCTTGAGAGCCCCAAATTTTGTCATGTAATACAAGAAATGTTTTTTGTCACCCCAATGCCTTAAAAAGGCATATCATCCAGGGCCTCAATTCCAGCTATTGATCCAGGGGATAAAATTCTAAACCACTTACAGGATTCCCCATCTAGGCTTTGCACAAAGACCCTCATCCAAACATCTTCATTTTCAATGTTCAAATTATTTGCATAACTGTAAAATGAAACAAGATGTTCTTCTACAGTAATATCTTCTTCTCCAGTAAATTTTGGCATGTAATTAAGGTAATCTCCGACTGGGAGATAATTCATGGGATAAGGAAGCATTAATGGTGCATACCTAGTAGCCACAATGGCATACATTCTGTTCTGAGGAGGATTAACGCCTACCATTTGATTTGGAAAAGGAGGACTCTGACTTTTCGGGGAAGTAACAGGTGATTTTTCAGGTGAAAATGAAGTATGTATAACAGGAGGTTTTGAAAAAGGAGGAGTATGGGGTGAAGAAGATTTAGACTTAACAGAAGTTGTCTTGGACTTGGGTATATCTGAGGAGATTTTAACAGAAAGTGAGGTTCCTTCTCCTTTGGTTACAGGAAAATTAAATGAATGAGATTTGGAGAACCTACGGAAGGAAAATCTTCCAAAATTTCAAGTCTAAACCAATTAACAATTTCAGGAGATGCAAGAAAATAAAATCTTTCTAGACTTTCTTCTTTCAAGTCAGGAGAAAAAGGTATGTATTCAACAAAAAGATTTTCTAATTCTGAATTTACAGGAGTTTCAGCTACATGTAAATGAGGAATCTCATAAACAGCAACTGGTGTATGAAAAATAGAGTTGCATAGGTCTTCAGAAATACTTGAAGATTTAGAAGAGGAGGCTCCTTACAAATATTTTCCCTTCTTAATGATTTTTTTTGGATCAGGTTCAGGTGTAGCCAGAGGTTATTGTGGGTTATCCCTTGTATGCCTTCTCTTAGGATCCACAACTGAACTTTGGATTCCTCGGGTGGACTATTGCAGTCGTTTTGTTTACTGATTTTTGTACACCAACAAAATCAGCAGTGTCCTTGTCATACATCCCAAGGAAAGATCTTCAAATTTTCCTCCACGGCAATGGCCCCAAAAATTTTAGTACTAGAAGTATCACCTAGACTGTTGTAGGTGTTAGCCTAATACCCATCAGAAAATTGTAGGTTTGTTAAAGATAATAATGCTTTTCAATGTGTAGAAAATGGGTGACACACTCAGTTTAAAATATCAACACAAAACCTCCATAAAATACACACCAGCAAGCAAGGATTGAATAGTCTTAGATTAGCATTTAGAATATCAAATGGAAAGATGGAAGACTTAGCAGGAAATATGAAAGACATTCATTAGATTACATCAGGAAATTATGAAACATATATAGCAGAAATCTCATCAAATAGGAACCTCCTAATCAATAAGAGACCATCTTGATAACACTTGCACCAATAAAGAATGGTAAATCATTCACTGCATTAAGGAACAAGCACTAGGATGAACCCTTCATCAATAGATAGCATCAAAGTGATATTGAAACACAAGTGTGACGGTAAAAGAAGAAATTGATCATTCATTATTCATGATTTTTAAATCTGATACATACAGTCTGGAAACTCTGTTACAATTGAAAATAAAGATATGAGTATCACTCTACCACCATTCGAACCCTCTAATGGAGTTACATTACACTTTTTATAGCCACATATATTCAAAAATGCTCCTAGATCTCACAAACTAGCTCCTACATAAGATCATGCGCCTTATAGAGGCATGGCAATGAGTAATCAACAAAAAACTAACAAGATGTTATATAATAGGATGTTGTTGGCAGCATTGAATGAAACTACTTCCAACTCGTTGCATGTAGCTTAACTAAAACTAGATCCTTGGGGCAGGTGTCCTTTGATGTCCAACTGATCCTTGGGAAGCTATATGAACCTTATCTGACAACTGGCAACCTTCAAAAGCTCAAAATATACGTAACTGACAGGCTTGTAGTGCTTGTGTTGCAAACTGTTCCAAAATAACCAACTCGCAACACCTTCAACAGCACCCACTGCGAACTTTCCTATAGGTGTAATTTTTCCCTCAAACTTGTCATTTGATATTCAAACTATGAAAAATCATTCAAATCTTTCTTTGACACCTACTACAACCTTCTGAAACATAAAGTAACATTTGCAAAAATTCATATGAATATGATAATAGCAACCTAAGACAAAATCATTCCTCATGGTTATAAGCCTGCAAAACAAAATACATCATAGCAAAAAATTGATGTTGATGCAGAAATGATGCCTCATCTCCTTCTCCTAGTGACCACTCATGCCAACATGTCCAGGTTTTGTTTCACATTTTGTTCCCTCAATTTTTTCACTTCCTCCTTCAGCTTCCTTTTTTCGGCTTGATGGGATCTATTCAATATGTACACATTCTTCATCTTCCTATGCAGAGATATGGATATTTTAACCCAATGTTTTTCCTTCTTAATAGTTTCTTCACCCATATCTATAAATTTCTTAAGTTGGATCTTGGCATGCAGATTTTCTTTCTTCAGTTTTTCATTTTCATCCTTTTCCTCTTTCAAATGCTTCCTAAGCCTTTTAAAAGTGGGCTCCCTCTCATCAGAAGGAGACTTGATCTGAATGATTCCTATTTGCTTCTTTAGAGGCTTAGTTTTTTCTATTGGTTGAGTTGATGCCATGGATGTACCTTCTTCTAAAGAGGAATGTTTCTTTGTTTCTAATCTAGTGATAGGTATTATATGTTTGACAGCTTCTACAGCAACAGGTGAAGAAAATAAAAGATTATTTCCCTTCAGATTCTTTGTTTTACCACAAGGTGTTCCCATAGGTGCAGACCCTGCCACAGGAGAAGTTTCTTCATCATGAGGTTGTGAAGGACATTCAACTATCTTATTAGTAGAATGAATGGACTTATCCCTTTTGGTCATCTTCCTCTTTTTACTTGACTCTGAGTGCACATTCTTCTCAGCAGGAGTAGGTGTTTGTCTCTTTGACTATGATGTATGAACAACATCTGGTTGAAAGCCTGATACAACTAGGAAAGCATCCCAATCAGTATTGGTCTTCTTCAACTCTTCCAATACTAGCATTTTAATCAGACCCAGAGAAAAACATTGGTATCCACCTACTTAGATTTAGCTTGAACTCTATTTGACATCTTCCCAATGCTTTTGAATAGATCAAAGGGTAGGTTCATGAACTATTTCCCAGTAAAATGCATAAACAATCTAATATGGTATCGGTATACCATATTGAACCTTCGTTCACAAGTGAAATACCTCTAAATAACTCTAAGCATTTTTCCAAAATACTCCAGCATATGACTTCTTTGCACTCCCTTGGATAGGTTTGTCTCCTTGATATTCAGGTTTTAGGAACTCCTTAGAAAATGTAGAATTCAAGGACATGGCTTTAAACAATTTTTCAACCTAAACAGGTATCTTTGTGGCTATAGAAATAGAATTCTCYGAAACCTCAAACTCCAATGCACCCACTTTAGTCTTTGTCCCACTGAAATTCAGTGCAAACTGCTTKCCAACCTCGGGATGTCCTCTTTGCATTTTCTCACAAAAAACCAGGCATCCCACTCTTTGAAATGCTTCTTTGAAAAATGGTTTAGAATTCATAAGGTGCAAGTAGAGACTAGATTTCTTATTCTTTTCTTTTGGGTGGACTGGCACCAGTTTCCCCTGGGGCTCAGCCCTRGCAATTTCTTCTCCTTTGTRAACTTTCTTACCTTCTTTATTGTCCATGATATCTTATTTAAAATGTTTCTCCTTTTGATAACAGGTGCTACCAACTAATGATGAAAACTCATGAATTAGGTTTTGACTGTTTGATATTTGAAAAAACAAGGTTTGCTACAAAAATAAGAGATGGGAAAAAAGGATGACAACCCCTGCACTAATTAAAAATCTAACACAGGCTAAATCAGGCGGCTATGTGAAACATAGCATTAGCAACGCAGTTTCTCAGTTTGCAGCACGCATACGAAGTTTGCAGCGGATGGTTTTTAGACTAGGGTTTCTTATCAGAAGAATTTACAAAGTGACAGGTATGAAAGGAAAAATATTTGGACAAGATTATATTTCAAACCTTAAAGAAAAGACTTTCAGTGAGGGTTTTTTCAAATTATAAAAATAGAGGGTTCATAGCGCAACTAATTTGCAACACGTACAATGGAAACAGTTCATAGCACTAGCTAGTATTCACAACAGATAGGGTCATGGCCATAGAAAAGGTATGCAACTGATATTTGGTATAAAAAACAAGATACTTGGGTCTTCAAATTCTTAAGATAACAATGACTGTAAAAAATGACCAAGTGAAAGAAGCTTTTCAATGCAAATACTATGGAACAGTTTGCAACGTGCAGAAAATTTGTGGAAATTAGAGTTCGATGATGATCAAACTTCAAGAAATGAAATTGATCATTTAAACAGGGTACTTGGTATATTTGAATCTCAGTTGTTGTCGCATGCACTAAAATGACAGTTCCTTTAAGCCTTTAATCCACCTTCAATCTGCTACAGGAAATTTGTAGCACCACAATTTAAACCAGTTTACAGCGCGCTTTCTTCAAAATGATAAACCTCCTTCTAAAATTGACTTGAAGGAAAAGTGATGAATACATTGCACTGAAAAAAATAGAATACCATTTGCCATGTTTTCAAAACATGATGGTGTGTGATTAGTGCATAATGTACTTTTCTTGATCCGCTGCAAACTTTGAGGAGAGTTTGCAGCAAGTTGACTTGGCATATGAATTGACCCCCAAATGATTAGATACGACATGAAAACCCTTTGTACACCCTTTTGAGACACAGCACTTGATAATGATGAGATTTAAACCAAAGGTGTGACCAACACTTTCCCCTTTTTCTCTAATGATGATGACCACTATCATGACACCAAGACTCTCACATGGACTATGATCAGTTTTCTTGATTCATGAAATAATCAAAACATGATTTATTGACATAAGACATGACTCAAAAAACTTAAAATAAAATGAACCTATGACTCAAACCTAGAAGCTTAAAAAATTTGACTCTTATGCATCCTATGTGCTAACAAGTATGATAATCATAACTTCAATAGATCATAATAATTCTATAACAACTAGAGGCATGTCAAGGCATGTCGAGTCATGTCAAAACAATTAATCCTGGAGTGTGTTGTTCCTCTGAATGTGTCGGATCTGAAATCCCTTTGGATCTACAAGTTTTTCTTGAACAAAAGATCCCTTCTCCTAAAAACACCCTCAATATAGTGATGCAGTTTAAAAATATACAAGTGCGTACCTCTGGCAGGAGTGGAAAACAGCAACAAGCAACGAAGAATCCTAAAACTTCAAAGTGCTCCAAATTGTAATCTAAAAGTAGTTAGATATGTTCTAGGGTAGGGCGCATTAGGACAACTAAAAGTTAGGCCCAACACTTCACAGAAACTTTCACTGCAACAGGTGCAGCAAATTGTGCTACAATTGGCATTGCAACTGGTACGAAGCAACTGGCACGAAGCAACTAGCAATGCAACTGCAACTGGTACTATAATTGTAACTGGTACTACAAACCTTGGGTTTTATGAGAAAACCCTAATTTCTCAACTTCAGAAAATTCCAGATATGATCCAGGGAAAAGATGCGCCCTACTAAGGATACCTTCTTGGTGGGTTCAATAAGTGCTCAACGAGCTTGAAAAGGGGGTGAACTAAGGATCTTCCTTCCAACAGTTTGATTGTTACGAAGGAAACTAGCTCTGATTCCATGTTAAAATTTCGGTATGCTCATTTAACCATAGACAATGTCACATCATTGTCACCCAATCATAGGCATTCACTATGCCACCCCTGAGCACACTAACATTTTCTTAGAGAAAATGATTATGGAAAGCCCACACTAGAACCAACAGATAAACCCTAACCAGAAACACCACTGCTGCAGCAGTAACACAATACCAAGAGAACGTACCTCTACTAATAGAAGTGTACTTTTACCAAGAGAATCACACAAGAAAGATAACAGAAAGACTGAGATTACACCACAACAAATGATGTTCCTATTGGAGTTTAATGTTGTTCAATTACATTCAGTTTCTTTACAAATTTACATGAACTAAAGCATAAACCATGAACAATAATAGCAGTAATTGTTATAAAAATAGGATCACGGAGCAATAAAATAAGACAAATGAATAAATAAAACACATGAGATACATAATATAATAGAGACACGGATATATGTGGTTCACCTAGTGTGGGATACGTCCACCAAAGAAATTTACAGGTCCTTCCTTTATTATTATCCATCAAATGAAGGGATACAACCTACAACACAGTCGTTGTAACTTCCTCTTCTTTCTCTCACAACATCCTCTCTCATAATACAATATTCGCAATAATACATAGCCAAAATACAATTCCTTCATAAACGAGGGTTTCCTTCTAGGGAAAAAAACCCTAACATAACTTCTACCATAATATTTGCAACCTTAAAATGAATGGTCCATATTTACTATGAAATTACAATATACATTTACAAGGAAATTTTTCCTTTGGGGGCATGAGCCCCCTGCAACCCCCCCCCCCACGTGGAGGGGTGTACAGTCTTCATGGGGTGTAAACATGGCTAAAAACAAAGACCTGTGAAACAGGAAGATAATCAAGCTCCACAACCAACAATATCCCACTTGGAGATTGATCACAATAACTCCACCGTTGTTGTACTTGTTGGACTATCATCCACCTTGGACCTGGAAAATTTCTCATCTTTACCTTCATTCTTGAAGACCAACTAAAACTAAGAAGGAACTCAGTTTCTCCCTGGTTACTCTCTGTGTTAATATGTCTGCAGGATTCTAGCTAGTGTGTATCTTTTCCAATTTCAAATGTTCATCTTCCAAGATGGATCATATGAAATGGTACCTGAGTTGTATATAGTTAGTATTCAAATGGAAGGTTTAGTTATTTACAATATGAATGGCACTCTCATTGTCACAGTAAAGCCTTCTATTCTCTTGCTTCTTTCCCAATTCCTCCATAAACCTTTGTAACCAAATAATCTCTTTACTAGATTTTGTAGCAGCAACATACTATGTCTCTGTTGTTGAAAGTGAAACAACCTTTTTTACTTTCTAAATCCAACTTATTGTTTTTCCACCTATAGTAAAAACATACCATGTGGTGCTCCCCTGCAATCTTTATTTCCCTCCATGTATGAATCAACATATCCTTGTAGAACAGTGTATGAACCTTTAAAACATAATGCATGAGTAGAAGTACCTCTCAAATACCTAAGAATCCACTTTATTGCCTCCCAATGTTCTTTACCTGGATTGTTCATATACCTAATCACAACTCCCAGTACATGTCCAATATCTAGTCTTGTGAAAACCATCGCATACATCAAGATGCCAATTGTTGATGAATAAGGATCCAGGACATGTATTATATCTCCCCATGTGTCTTGGGACACATTTCCTTGGTTAATTTGAAATGGTTGGCCAAAGGTGTACTAACTGGTTTTTCATTCTGCATTCTAAACCTCTCCAATACCTTCTTTATGTACTCACCCTAAGACAATGTCAAATTGTGATTTTTCCTATATCTTGGTATTCTCGTACCAATGATTTTATTTGTAGCACCCAAATCATTCATCAAAAATGAATTAGATAATTTCTTCTTGGGCACATTTATATCATTGATATTAGAACCTACAACAAGCATGTCATCTACATACAATAGAAATATAATATAGCTTCCACTTTCTAGCCTTTTAAAATAAACACAGTGATCAGAATGACATCTACTATAACCTTGTTCTATCATAAACCTGTCAAACTTCAAATACCACTTCCATGGAGCGTGTTTTAGGACATATAATCTCTTCTTCAACCGACATACCAAATGTTCCTTCCCTTTCACCTCATACCCTTGTGGTTGCTTCATATAAATCTCTTCCTCCAAATCCCCATGGAGAAAAGTTATTTTTACATCTAACTATTCAAGATGTAAATCTTCTACTTCCACAAGACTTAAAATAGTCCTAATTGAAGTCATTTTAACAACAGGATAAAATATTTCATCAAAATATATACCTTTCTTTTGTGCAAACCCCTTTACAACAAGTCTAGCCTTATACCTCTTTTTTCCTCCATCTCCTTCCTTCAACTTGAAAGCCCATTTATTCTGCAATGTTCTTTTCCCTGTAGGCAACTGAACCAAGTCCCAAGTCTATTTATTTACCATGGAATCCATTTATTTTTTCATTCCTTGCTCCCACTTCTTTTTAGTGTCTACCTGCATTGCCTATTCATAATATTATGGTTCACTAGAATCAGTCAACAATAAATAATACAATGAAGGAGAGTATCGTTTAGGGGGTCTACTTAACCTCGTAGATTTCTAACAACACTTGTAGGAGTTTGAGGTATCCATTGATCATGTTGTTGTACATTTTGATTTTCTGGTACCTTTGGAATTTCTTTTTTAGTGATCTCATCAAGCACTGTGTATTCTAGTTTTTCTTTTTTCTGTTTCTTTCCCTGCAACTGATCTTTATACATGACCTTCTCGTTGAATATGACATCTCTACTCCTAATTATTTTGTGATTTTCATAATCCCATAAGTGATAACCAAAATTATTAACAATGTATCCAATAAAGGTACACTTCTTGGATTTTGCCTCAAGCTTTGTTCTATTTTCTTTATCAATATGGACAAATGCTTCACAACTGAAAGTCTTCAAAAAAGAATAGTTTACATTTTTACTTGTCCATGCCTCCTCTGGAATTCCACCATCCAAAGAGCTTGAAGGTACTATGTTTATTAAGTAAACAACATTATGTACAACATCTTCCCAAAAATGTAAGGGAAAACTAGCATGCAATCTCATACTCCTTGCACGCTCCACGATTGTCATGTTCATCCTTTTTAACACACCATTTTCTTATGGTGTTCCTAGAACTGACTTCTCTCTATGAATCCCATGGAATGAACAGTAATCATCAAACTCCTTACTTCGATATTCACCTCCATTTTTTTATCTGAGACACTTCAACATTTTTCCCATCTCATTCTCAACCAAAGCTTTACATTTCTTAAAAGTATCAAAAACAACAAATTTTTGTCGAATGCAATAAACCCAATTTTTCTAGTTGCATCATCAATAAAAGTAACATAATAAAAATAACTACTAAGAGATGATGGTCCCCATACATCCTTGTGCACAAGCTCTAACCTTTCACTCTTCTTTTCTTTTTTGATTTTGAGAAATCCAACTCTCTTTTGTTTTCCATAAACATAATGCTCACAGAAATCCAAATCAATTTGTTTAAGATCTGGAAACAAAATTATTTTGTCAATTATATGCATCCCCTTCTCACTCATGTGTCCAAGCCTATGATGCCACAATGTTGTATCCACTCCTATAGAAGCTAAGGAGATATAAGAATCAGTATTACTAGTACATAAATACAATGTACCTACCTTCTCTCCTTTTTCTATCACCAGTGATCCTTTGGTGACCTTCCATGTCTTATATGTCAATATAGATATACAACCTTCACTTGCCAACTGCCCTGTTGAAATTATATTTTCCCTTAGATCTATAACATGTCTTACCTCTTTCAACAACCATTGGTTTCCATTCCTTTGATTTATTTTTACCTTTACCATTCCAACAATTTTGCATTATGCATTGTCACCCAAATGAACCTGTCCAAAATCACCTTGAACATAATCTATAAAATGTTTCCTATGGGGTGTGGCATGAAATGAAGCCCCTGAATCTACTACCCATGACTCATAAATATTATCTACGGAAAGAATCAAAGCATCGTGTAACACATCACATGTTACATTTGCTTCCTGATTTTTCTCTTGTTGTCCATCTCTTCAATTCTTTGGAGCTCTGCAATCTTTCTTCGGATGTCCTTTCTTCCCACAATTCTAGAACTCTATCTTTCCCAGTCTGTATTTGGATCTTCCCTTCCTAGAATACTTGTGGTTCACTAAGCCCTTTCCTCTATCATTTTTTCTTCCCTTGTTCTCCATGTTTAACACATTACCTGATGTATCACCTATTCTTTTCCGTTGCATTTCCTCGCTAAGGATAACTCCAACAACATCATCAAATTTTAAAGTGTTTGAACCAAAGACAGAGTTACTTACATCCATGACCAATTCGTTCCATCTTTTTGGCAATGAGCACAAGATTAGAAGAGCCATGACCTCATCATTAAAGTCCACTTTTACATAAATTAGTTGATTAGTAACTGTATTAAATTTATTTAAATGATCTGCAATAGACCCACCTTCTGACATCTTCATATTAAATAATTTATTCATTAGAAATACCTTATTGGACGTCAAGGGTTTTTCATACAGTTTAGCCAATGCATCCATCAGCTCCTTCTTTTTCTTTTCTTCCGAAATATTGAAAGCCACCGATGCTGCCAAGATCAGTCGTATCGTTCCTAGTGCCTTTCTGTCAAGAACCTCACATTCTTCATCCTTCATGGTCGTTGACTTATTTTATATTCTACCCAATGGTAGTAATATATCATTCTTATATAAATAATCTTCCATATACATCTTCCATAACTGGTAGTTTTGGCCGTTAAATTTCTCAACTCTAAATGTTCCATCTTCCACCATTTCTCCCACTCGAACCAGGAACCCTCTTTTCCTATGAGTAACCTTTCACTCTGATACCAGTTGTTAGAAAAATAGGATCGCGGAGCAATAAAATAAGACAAATGCATAAATAAAACACAAAATATACACAATACAATAGAGACACATATATGCGTGGTTCACCTAGTGTGGGATACGTCCACCAGAGAAATTGTTAAGTCCTTCATTTATTATTATCTAACAAATGAAGGGATACAGCCTACAACACACCCACTATAACTTCCTCTTCTTTCTCTCACAGTCTTCTCTCTCAGAATACAATATTCACAATAATACACAACCATAATACAATTCTCTCATAAAAGAGGGTTTCCTTCTAGGCAAACCAACCCTAACATAACTTTTACCGTCATATCTACGACCTTATAATGAATGGTCCATATTTACTATGAAATTACAATACACATTTACAAGGCAATTTTTCCTTCAGGGGCTTCACCCTTGAACCCCCATCGGGGGCCATCTTTCCCCCTGACCCCCCAGCTAAGGTTTAGGATGCATAATACACATTTCCAAATAAATATGCAAGGATCTTGTGAAGCCACACTGCTTCACGGAATACAACACTCAATGCAATGTACTATGCTTCTATGGTGCTCAAGGACACAGAAGTTTGTTTCCTGATACACCATGAAACCATGGTAGATCCCAAAATGAAGAAACACCCGGAGGTGCTCTTACTGTCTATGATTGTCCTTTTCATCCTTTCTGACACACCATTTTCTTGTGGTGTTACTGGAACTTTCTTCTCTCTAAAAATACCATGGAATGAACAGTAATCATCAAAAGCCTTGCTGCAATATTCACCTCCATTATCTGATCTGAGACACTTCAACATTTTTCCTATCTGTTAAGATCCTGAATAGATATACAAATATAATCACCACAAATATTGAATATACGATAGATCCAAAGAGCAATATAGAAGAA
>ML779686.1:212530-238596 GCA_009831015.1 Picea engelmannii | reverse complement strand
GGATCATGTGAAAAGTGATTGTTGTTGTAGCTGCGACTGTCGTGACTACTGGATCAGAGAATGTGAAGTGGAGGAATGTGAACTGTTGCTCGATGAATCATGGAAAAGAGGAAGTATGAAAGTGGAACTGTGGTACTCTCATATAGCTAAAAAAGACTGATGCAACTGCTGATGGAGTCATGAAAAAGTGTATAGTCTTCAACCGCTACTAAACCCGATGGTACAATTCTATTCATGCGATTGAATGTGTCGATTTCGAGCATGAAAAGAATTCATTGGATTACCGACCATTGATGAATGCCTTTAACCAATGTGAGGAAACTCACCATTGATGTCAATGAGTGTCAAGGTACCTGAATACATCTTGCGAAATGTGAATGAATAAGCTGATGTCGAGCCACTTGCAAGATATGACGATCAAGGGACATTGATGTATTCTCATGATTGTCAGCGAAAGAACTTGCCATTAAGGCATGCAAGCCTCCAGGTACTCAAATTGGACTCTAGTCTATATCCCAGATAAGGTGTTGAGGTCAATGGAGCAAGACTTGTTGAAAGGTGGGCCTTAAGGAATCCCACATCAGTCAATGCGAGTTCTGATAAAAATAGTGGTAGGACTATAAATAGAAAGATTTCAGTAGCAACAGTGTTTATGGCAAGGCAATGTAGTCATGGAAAGGGAGTTGGATAGTTTTATTGACAAGGAAAACTGAACTGAAAAAGCTAAAGAGATGTGCGTGACTCAAAAAGATAGGCATGTGAAGTCATGAAGGATAATTCAATGGAAGATGGGCTTCAACACAAGGATGACAAATCTGTTTTGAAGGAGAAATGGGGGAGAACATTCATGACGCAAATGGGTTGACGAAAAGGTTTATGTGTAACAGCAAACATCATGATGTTTATGATGAGTAACAACTCCTTCAAGCAATAAACAAAACATGTTTTTTCTGGATTTTTTTTTTTTTTATGATTCTTGAAAGTCACTTCTGCAAGAAATTTGATCGTCTTTGAACCTGTAAAATGTTAGCACTAATCTGCAACAAATAGTGTGAGAATATCGAAAACATAACATGCAGAAATTAATACTAATGCTATCAACCAAATGAAAAGAATGGAATGTGTTTTTACCGGTTGGTGATAGCTCATTTTTGAAAATCCTCTTCGTGCATACCTGGTGAAGTGACTTCACAAGAATTTTAGCATAAAAATATAAAAGCATGGTTCCAATGATGTTTTCAGCAAATGTGAAAATCCATTTGCATTTTTTTTTTGTTAAATCAATTCAAATTTTTTTCTTTTTATTAATATCTAAAAGAAAGAAAATTGCAAACAAAACAAAAAGTCAATTGAAAACAAAATTCAAAAACCATAAATGAAAAGTAGAACATGCAAATTATTGGCCAGTATGAATCCCTCGCATAGCACCTTAGTTAATTTTTTATTCAGCATTTGTTAAGTTGCCAATGTCGGGTCAAGCTTATAGTGGTAGTAATTTGGAAAAAAAAAATAGGACAAGCAAGTCATTATAGTTTTTATTTGTTTTTGTTGTTTTTTATTTTTATAATTTGTTAATTTTTATTTTTATTTTTTTTTACATATCAAAGGAAAATGCAAAAAGAAAAATAGAAATGATACTAACGGAAAAATGGAAAACAAACAACTCAAAATTAAAATCGACCTTCTCTCATGCAAACAACATTATAGGCGTATAATTTTCATTTTCAAGGATGTTAAAACCAGGGGTGACTCCAACAATAGCCGAGTTCCAACAGAACGCATAACTAACAATCATTGCCAAATCATTAAATCGTTGAAAACACGGCATAAAGAGTGGCGTGGATGAGGTTTGAAACCATAACGTCCACCAATAAAATAGGATCTCCTAGCCAAGTTCTATTATTGTGATATGAATTGCATTCGAATTATTTTATTATTGTTTTTGTTGCAAGCTACTACAGGGGTGTATTTGCAGGGTGTAACAGCGAACGTCAAATGTGATCTTCCCACAAACGGAAAACTAGTTTGAGCTGAAATTTTGCAGGTAGGTTCCTACCAGTGGAATGCATACCCGCACCTAAAATCAGAGATACCCACGTCACGAATTTTGAGAAAATGATAAAATGGCTAAAGGTGACTATGTTGATTTTCTCGAAAACCGTGTATTGGGTTCGGCTGAAATTTTGTGGAAAGGTTCCTATGGTCCCAATACCTCTGCACACCAAAAATCAGAACTATCTGATGTACGGATCTTGATATATTAGAGAAATGGTTGAAGGTGACTATATTGATTTTCTAGAAAACCGTGTACTAAGTTGGCCTAAAATTTTCTGGGTTTWTTTATCATCACATAGTGCATTTCCTGTCAAAAACTCATAAGAACCCACATCCCAGTTTGTGAGATATCTTCAATTCAATTTCTTCATTTTTTATTTTTTTATTATTATTTTTTAATTTTTTTTTTTTATCTTCATTCTAAAATAAAATAAAATTAGAAAGCTAGTTTAAGACAAAGAAACATTTTTTTAATTTTTGTTTTAATTTTGTATTATTCCTAGATTTTAAAAGAGAAATTTAAACAATTAAAGAAAGAAATTTGTTTAACAAATGGAGATGTATAATTTGAAATTGAAGACGAACAATTGAATTGGCCATTTTTTTTTATTGTCAATAATTTATCATTCCTGAAACTTCATAGTCATACTACTTTCTGATCTTCCAGATCACAACAAGGCGCAGAAAGNAAAAAAAAAAAAAAAAAAACAAACAAACAAACAAACAAACAAACTTGAAAATAGAATCCCACCTACTCTATGCTAATTAGAATTAAAAATTAGTTACGTGTAATTAAACTTCCAATGGAGCCATTCACGTAACAGTAGTAAAACTATGTTCATTTTCATTTTTATGCATGAAAAATAGAAATGTACAAAAATGAAAGAATTGAATTGTTGTGACTGTGATTTAATTGAATAAAAACAAAACTGAAATTTATCTAATCTAGTACTTACTTGGAACCATTTTTCGATAAGGCTTTCGTAGGCGCGTTGTTCCTCGCTCAGATCATGTTGTAACTCCTCTTCATCTTCCTCGGTCTCCTTTTTGATCAATTGTTCGTCATCAGATGCATAAGAGTCTTCAGATGTTGGATCTTCAATTGTTTCTGGAGGAGTATTTAAATCTTTGATTCTTTTCAAGATCTCCTCTTCCTGGGAAAAGGAAATCCTGACATCTGCCAGGATCTGAGTGAGTAGTTCCAAGATGAAATTCATTGTTAAACCATGTTAAAAAAAAGATTCTTACAACACTCAAATCAAAATAAATAAATAAACTCAAATAAAAACACTCTTGCTAAAACATAAAAAAATTACTCTTCACAGTTGTGGAAATTAAAACGTTCATGATAGTTGGTAGGGACAGTGAGGAATCTACACTCAAGAAGCTCTATGACCCTTAGAACCAATGCATGTAGATCACACTTGCAAAAATTGAAATTACTTCTACCTAGTTGGTAGGGAGAACATGAAGAGTCTCCTCTCACAAGCTTCTATGTCCCCTTACCAACATGTCTAGATCACACTTGCAGAAATTAAACACTCTTGCAGAAATTGAAACTACTTTTACCTATTTGGTAGGGAGAACATGAGGAGTCTCATGTCACGAGCTTCTATGACCCCTTACCAATACGTCTAGATCACACTTGCATGAATTCAAATAAAAAAGAAACTAATACCTCAATCCATCGCGCTTCCCCAGCAACGGCGCCAAAATGTTGGTCTCTAAAGATGTCTTAAAATATAACCTCTATGCATCATCCAAAGGTAGGCGTTGGCGCAAGTGTTTTACTTGTTGCCTACGTAGGTTCTTACCTTTTGTTTTCAATACCCGTCCTCCAGAGATGCAACCCCTGCAAAGGGACAACAATCGTAACAAAAGGAACAACAATCATTCTGTTCAAATGAACAACAAAAGGAACAGCAACCGTGACAAGGAAACGGCAGTCGTTATATTGGGTTGAACTAATGTTGTATTAATTGAGTTGCAGTACTTGCCCAACTATCTAATTTGTCAACCCGGGGTTCATAAACTGACAAAGCACATGCAAAGTATATGCAATATTGAAGCGGGACTAATCTAATCTAATGTTTAAGCTACAACTGAAATTGAATCATTAATCTAACACACGACTGAAATTGAATCATTAATCTAACACACAATTGAAATTTAATTAATATAGTTGCGTAAATGAAATTACTCTAAGAATGGGGAATTGCGTGAAGGAAATTAATCTAGGAATGGAGAATTGCATAAAGGAAATTAATCTAGGAATGGTGAACTGCATGAAGGAAAAGCAAATACAACATGTGAAGATTTGAATGACACAGTAGCATATGTGAGATCTCACCAATGAAGCAATCTTATATTACAATAATCAAATCAAACTTTATAAAAGAATAATGAAAGCATGAAAACTAAAACCATGAATCAAATCTAAGAATCCCTTTCTCTTTTGAATCCTATTGACTACTCTGATTCTAATTACATAATTTAACTGAATCCTAATTGAATTCTCATGAAGAGAGAGCACTCTCTTTTATGCATGAGAGCCTTGAAGATAAGATAACCATCTCATAATTACAGATCCACTTTTCTCTCAACTACTTTCCCATTAATACAAAATATAATCCCTTCAAATCCTCACACATATCTCTCATATATCTTGGATAAGATATTCCAACCCAATCTCCATGATCTTCTCCTTGGAATGGGATTGAATTATCTCCTCAAATCTTGAAATGGTGGAGGAAATATTCGAGAAGTCCTCTTGAACTAATATTTCACATATTCCTACACATTACAAAGCTCACACATTTTTGAGATATATATGAAAACATGTTGATTTTTTAATATTTAATCACAAATTCCCTTTTAATACTAAAATGAATAAAGTGGAAAATAATAAGGTGAAACCCAAATGTATTTATGAAAACGATGTCATGAAAGGTTAATGGGGCGATGAAATGTGAAGAATAATAAAGGGAGAGGTGGATGAAATTAGGTCATTTTTTAGCCCCAACAGCAATAAACCCAAGTTTTTCTAGTTGCACCATCAATAAAAGTAACATAATAAAGAGAGCCACCAAGAGATGATACCTGAGATGGTCCCCATACATTTGTATGCACAAGATCTAATCTTTCACTCTTCTTTCCTTTTCTGACTCTGAGAAATATGAATCTATTTTTTTTCCATAAACACAATGCTCACAGAAATCCAAATCAATTTGCTTAAGATCTGGTAACAAACTTCTTTTGTGAAGTATCTGCATCCCCTTCTCACTCATGTTTCCAAGCCTATGATGCCATGGTATTGTATCCACTCTTGTAGAAGCTAAGGAGATAGAAGAATCAGTATTACCAGTACACAAATACAATGTACCTACCTTCTCTCCTTTTGCTATCACCAGTGATCATTTGGTGACCTTCCATGCCTTATCTGTAAACATAGATATACAACCTTCACTTGCCAACTTCCCTGTTGAAATTATATTTTTCTTTAGATTTGGAACATGTCTTACCTCGTTCAACAACCATTGGTTTCCATTCCTCTGCTTTATGTTTACCTTTCTCATTCGAACAATTTTGTATGGTGCATCATCACCCAAATGAACCTGTCCAAAATCACCTTGAACATAATCTAGAAATTGTTTCCTATGGGGTGTGGCATGAAATGAAGCCCCTGAATCTACTACCCAAGACTCAGAAATATTATCTACAAAAAGAATCAAATCATCTTGTAACACATCACATGTTACATTTTCTTCCTGATTTTTCTCTTTTTGTACATATCTTTATTTCTTTGGAGCTCTGTAATATTTCTTCAGATGTCATTTCTTCCCATAATTCTAGCACTCTATCTTTCCTAATCTGGATTTGGATATTTCCTTCCTATAATTCTTTTTGTTCCCTGAGCTCTTTCCTCTATCCTTTCGTATTCCCATGTTGTCCATGTTTAATGCATTACCTGATGTCTCACTTGTGGTTTTCCATCACATTTCCTCGCTAAGGATAACTCCAACAACATCATCAAATTTTAAAGTGTTTGAACCAGCGATAGATCAGTTAGTTACAGCCATGACCAAGTCGTTCCATCTTTCCAGAAATGAGAACAAGATTACAAGAGCCCTGACCTCATCATCAAAGTCCACTTTTACAGAACTTAGTTGATTAGTAACTGTATTAAATTCATTCAAATGATCTACAACAAACCCACCTTCTGACATATTAATATTAAATAATATCTTCATTAGAAATAACTTATTGGATGCCGAGAGTTTTTCATACAGTTTATCCAATGCGTCCATCATCTCCTTCTTTTTCTTTTCTTTCAAAATATTGAAATCCATTGATGCTTCCAGGCTCAGCCATATCGTTCCTAGTACCTTTTTGTCAATAACATCCCATTATTCATCCTTCATGGCCGTCAGATTCTTTTCTATTCCACCCAATGGTAGGAATAGATCCTTATGATATAAGTAATATTCCATCTGCATCTTCCATAACTGGCAATTTTGGTCGTTAAATTTATTGACCCTGTTAGCACCATGATTTTCATGGCTAAGGTTAGAGGTTTGTCAACAATTTGCAAAGTCATGCCTATTAGCACCCATGTTGTTTGTATGCCTGGCATCATCTAACATCTCCGAGGGCCAGTTTCTAAGGGAAAATTATCATTTATTTATTCCCATTTCAATTTTCAACTGTGCTCTGCAAAATTCACCGTGCACTACAAAATTCACTGCGCACCACGTAGAGGATGTTGTCACGCAGAGAATGTCGTGCGCAGAGGATGTTGTCATGCAGAGGATGTTGTTGTGAAAAGAAGGTTTTCGTGCAGTGGATTTTGTCACGAAATGTGTTGTCACACATAGGATGTTGTCACACAGTGGATTTCGTCACATAGTGGGTTGTCGTGCATAGGATGTTGTAACGCAGTGGATTTTCCTGCGCACGGGCTACAGGTCACACTGCGCAAATTATTGGTTTAGTGGTCAACTTCAAGATCAATTTTTGACCAACTGGAGAGGAATTTTGAAAATCCCCAAGAGGTTTTTGTTGACGACAAACCAAATAATAACAACCTAACTCATATTTGTAAAATGTGTCATGAATTGGGAGATTCAAAGGGATATTTGAGACCTATTTTTCGGTTTTCTTGATTTCCTGTCCGAGACATGTTTTTACGACACGTATTCCAGCCATCTGGAGATGAATTTAAAGAAACCGAGAGAATTTTTTCTTTATAAAAATTGTAACTACAAAAACCTCTCTCAGTTTCTAAAAATAGTTTTTTACCAGTGAGATACGATGTCATATTTAACGCCTATTTTACCAGTTTGTTGCGCATTATGTTGTGTTTTTGTTGTAGGTTAATGTTGCATAGAAGACTTGTTGTGCATGGATGATAGAGTGTCCAGCAGTGAAAATGATGGCTCATCACAACCATATGGTTGAATTTGGATCATGATCAAAGACTGTAAACAATATTTCAGTTATGATTATGATTTGGCAAAGTTGGGTTTTCTATTTTTAGTGAATCCATTGAAGTTATTGTTCTCTTTCAAAGAAAATGGACCCATGATTCTAGGAGAGAGTAGCTCGACCCTAACAGCCAAGGGTGACATTAGTTTTCTATATATGGGGATCATTTTTATGTAAATAGGGTTGGTTGGAAATTTTGAGAAAATGACTGCTATTGTATGTAATCTGAGTTTTTTGACCGAAATTTAATGCAAAGGTCTTGTGATTTGATGAAAAGAGTCTAGTTGTGATAGTCATATGTATTATGTCCCTTTATTTTTGTATGTGTTTCTTGTTACCTTTTATTTCATATCTCATACTGTCTATTTTGAAACGAATTTTTGAACCAGTGGATTCGTTGTACAACGCCCCTTGTTCACACCACTTAGACAAAATGTTTTCCTCTCAAGCTAACTCTGAATTCGTCCACAGCAGCACTCTTGAGTTACTTCCTATGTTTTTCTCCCACCACACTTTACGGTTTACACTGAAGTTTGTTGCTCACCTAGCCTTCTCCTCTCGAATCCAGTCACTAAGTCATTTGTTCCGTCTCTTCCTCAGATTGACCCCACAACCCAAGTTTTACTTTTCTGTGCCAATATAACCAAAAACATTTTTACCATCAGTGTTAAATATAGCCATTGTTTTCAGATTCATATCCTGCGCAGAGACCGCACCATTTCTGAGAGAGCCCTCTCCAGATATGAAAGGCTAGTTTCAGGTCTCAAATTTGGTTGAAAAAATTACCTTCGTCGTCTGTTTATCAGCCAAATAGATTTACGGAGTGCTAACATTCTAGCGTCATTGTCGGGGAACATAATTGAATGAATCTTTCCCTGGGAAGAACGACAGTGTTGCATTTCTAAGGTTTGAGAGCAACAGACACTTAGGCACATATTGGTTGTATTTCTGCTCTGGTGACTCCACACATCAGAAAATCAATTGAAGGTGATTCCAATGGAAAAAGAATCCAAATCTAAAGTTTTCATGGCAATTCCAATCAAGCTTCAAATGCGATATAAAGACTCCACTGGAGAATGAGACCTGTTGACAGAGATATGGAAGAGTAGTATGGAAAAATAAGGTACTCGAGCTTAAGTTTAGTTCAAGAATTACTTTTTTGTTTTATCAATATCTTCTTGTCCTTTCTTGAGTTTTTCAAAAGAATATTTCTTCACTTACTGCATTCAAATGAAGCCCAAAGATCTACCCTTGTATATCCTCCATGGAAAACTGTAGGTATACCTATTTCTTCTTGTATAACCGATATTCACCAAGATCCTTCCTCTGAGCCATATGATGTTCATGATCATTCTTGTGATCTTAATGAAACCAAAGTTGAGCTTTTACGTGTTGTTCTTAATCCTACACCCTCCAAGATTCAAAAAAGATACAGTCCTCTTAAACTTCCTTCCATCCTTCATGACTTTCCTCTAAAACATTATAAGTACCTTCCTCGATTCGATGGAGAGCTTGATGGAAAGTCAGCCGAAAAATGTATTCAGATCTTTGAGCATTTTATAGAACTTTTTGAGATCGAACATGATGATGTGTCTATGAGGGCCTTTTCTCACTCCTTACAAGGATATGCCAAAGCATGGTTCAGACATTTGCAACCTCAGTCGATTGGCTCATTGTATGAACTGAGGGAAGCTTTTCGTATATTTTGGGGTGATAGAAAGTCATGGGAGCTACTCCTTTCAGATTTTTATGCCATGAGAAGAATGAAAGATGAAACCATATCAAATTTCAGTAGGAGTTTTGCTAGTCTTTATTATAAACTGCCTAAAGAAGTCCAACCTCCTGAAGTTGTTGCTGTGCTCCATTATGTAACAACCTTTAAATCAAACTTATCTTTTCTTTTAATGGAGAGGAAGTCTATGTCTTTGCAATAGATGTTTAACAATGCTCAGGAAGTTGAAGACAATATTCAAGCATGTAAACAGATTCGAAACAAGGAGTTGGATGTTAAAGAACATGACAATGAATATGAACAAAGAACAGTTGATTTGAATCTTGAGAAGAGGGTTTATAATATCATATGTCCTCTTGAAGATTTAAATGTCAATGATTTTGAAAAGGATTATATTCCACTTGTTAAAAAATAAGGTGCTAATTTCGCCTCTAATCCATCCCATGATAAGCATGGGGCTGATTGTTTTATGTATTCATTTGTAGACAATTAAGAAAATGAATTGCAAATCAACTTGTTGAAGAGCAGGTTGATGTCCCAAGTTTTTTCTTGTTAGATGGCATTTCAGATGTTGTTGATTTGCCTATATATGATAAATATGATAATGATTATGATTTTGACTTCCTAGAACAACCAGTTGCATGTTCTCTATCAAAAAATGTTCATTTTGAGTAGTGTAATGAGAGCAATCAGCCTACATATCACAGCTACAAAGAAGAATATGAAGAAACTATCGAATCAACTGAAGGAAATTCTTTACCTTTATTCTTTGCTTCATTTAAATTGTTGAAAGAAAATTTAAGGATATCACTGAGGCAAAGGAATGTGTGTTGATGCAAAATCACATTGATTCATGGGAAACAATTGATAAGAAATTGCAGCAATCTTCTCATGTGTTTAATGACCATGTTTCTTGTTATATGGAAGGTTTTATCAGTTCAAAATTACAGCCATTGTTTGAAGATGAACCTGAAAATGAGTATGTTCAGCAATACAAAGAAATTGAAAAATGTGCATATGACAGTAGTGAAGAAAATGAAAAGGGTTTTAAATCAGGTGAAAGAACCTTGCCATTGTGTTTTGCTTCTTTCGAATTGTTGAAGCAAAATTTTTATAATGTTTCAAATAAGAAATCCTACAGGCATGATGTTGAATATGAATAAAGTAGTGGACTTGCAAATGAGAACTGTCTTCCATTATGCTTTTCTTCCTTTGAATTGTTGAAAATAAATCATGAGATAACAGAGGAAACAGTGAAGTTTGATTGCATTCACAGTGACATTATTTTACATGAGAAAATTGTTATCAGTGAAGAGGACCAACAACCTTCTCATACTTTTAATGACCCTGTTGTTGATTACATGGAAAGTTGTTTCAATTCAGATTTGCATCATGTGATCAACTACCAGCTTGGAAACAAATATGATGGTAAATCAACATCAGTGTTAGATATGGATTGCTTGCCACTAGGGGTTTCATTTCATCCATCACTGTCTTCTGATTCAGAAGATTGTTATTTCCAGCAGTCTCAACATATTTTTCAGCCTTTTTGTGGTAATCAACAGGTTGAATTACATGAAAACAAGGATGTAGTGGAAGGGGTGAAACATGATTGTTGTTTTATGCATGTTTTGGAGGATCCATTTGCAGTTTTGTTGGAGGCGGTAAACAGCCCCAATATTTTTTATTTTTTGAGATTGGAATTTAAAGATAAATTTTTGAACGAATTAATAGTAAACAAGTTTTGGGGCAAGCATGTGCAAAGAAAGAAAAAAGTGGATAAAGTGCTTGCATGGTTGCATTGGAATTATGATTCCACTTGATTGGAATTTCATTTCGACAATTAGGGTAGGTAGGTGCGAATAAGCTCGGTACTACGAGCATTTCTTTTAGCAGCCTACAGTTTTCATTTTCAGCTTAGTTTCAGATTTCATTTTTAGCATATACAGTTTTGGGTTTTTCAGCGGATGAAGGTTACAAGTTACAGTTGGAAAGTTGAGTTTGGGAGAAGCTCAATGGATTGACATCTGGTCTACTTTTCTTTTCTACCTCACAAGGAGGATAGCATCCTTGTTGGAGCCAGTTGTTAGCACCATGATTTTCATGGCTAAGGTTAGAGGATTGTCAACAATTTGCAAAGTCACGCATGTTAGCACCCATGTTGTTTTTATGCATGGCATCATCTAACATCTCCAAGGGCCAGTTTCAAAGGGAATCTTATCATTTATTTATTCCCATTTCAATTTGCAACTCTGCGCTGCCAAATTCATTGTGCACCACGCAGAGGATGTTGTCGCGCAAAGAAGGTTGTCGCGCGGTGGATTTCATCGCGTAGTGGGATGTCGCACATAGGATGTTGTCACGCAATGGATTTCATCGCGCCATGGTTTGTCGCGCATAGGATGTTGTCACGCAATGGATTTTCCTGTGCACGGGCTACAAGTCGCACTGCGCAAATTACTGGTTTAGTGGTCAACTTCAAGATCAATTTATGACCAACTGGAGAGGTATTTTGAAACTCCCGGAGAGGGGTTTTTTTAGGAAAAACCAAATAATAAATACCTCTCTCAGATTTGTAAAATGTGTCATGGATTGAGAGATTTGAAGGAATCTTTGAGCCATATTTTTCAGTTTTCGTGATTTCCTGTCCGAGACATGTTTTTACAACACGTATTCAGGCCATCTGGAGATGAACTTCAAGAATATGAAAGATTTTATTCTTTATAAAAATCTTAACTACAAAAACCTCTCTCGGTTTCTAAAAATAATTTTTATCAGTGAGATACAATGTCATATTTAAATCCTATTTTACCAGTTTGTTGCACATTCTGCTGCGTTTTTGTTGTAGGCTACTGTTGCGTAGTAGACTTTCTGTGTAGGGATGAAAGAGTGACCAGCAATGAAAATGATGTATCATCACAACCATATGGTCGAATTTGGATCATGATCAATGACTGTAAAGAATATTTCGGTTACGATTATGATTTGGCAAAGTCGGGTTTTCTATTTTTAGTGAATCCGTTGAAGTTATTGTTCTCTTTCAAAGAAAATGGACCCATGATTCCAGGAGAGAGTAGCTCGAACCTAACAGCCAAGGGTGACATTATCTTTCTGTATATGGGGATCATTTTTATGTAAACAGGGTTGGTTGGCAATTTTGAGAAAATGACTACTATTGTATGTAATCTGATTTTTTTGACTGAAATTTAATGCAAAGGTCTTGTGATTTGATGAAAATATTATAGTTGTGATAGTCATATGTATTGTGTCCCTTTATTTGCGTATGTGTTTCCTATTACCTTTTATTTTATATCTCATATTGTCTATTTCGGAACGAATTTTTGAACCTGTGGATTTGTTGTACAGTGCCCCTTGTTCGCGCCACTTAGACAAACCATTTTCCTCTAAAGCTAAATCTGAATTCATCCACAACGACGCTCTTGAGTTACTTCATGTGTTTTCTCCTGCCACACTTTATGATTTACACTGAAGTTTGTTGCTCACCTAGCCTTCTCCTCTCGAATCTAGTCACTCAGTCATTTGTTTCGTCTCTTCCTCAGATTGACCCCATAGCCCAAGTTTTACTTTTCTACGCCAATATAACCAGAAACATTTTTACCATCGATGTTAAATCTAGCCATTGTTTTCAGATTCATATCCTGCGCGGAGACCACGCCATTTCTGAGAGAGCCCTCTCCATATCCGAAAGTCTAGTTTTGGGTCTCAAAGTTGGTTGAAAAATTTACCTTCGTCGTATGTTTATCAGCCAAATAGATTTATGAAGTGCTAACAGACCCTTAACTTTCCATCTTCTGCAATTTCTCCCACTCGAACCAGGAACCCTATTTTCCTGCGAGTTACCTTTCGCTCTAATACCAGTTGTTATAAAAATAGGATAGTGGAGCAATAAAATAAGACAAATGCAGAAATAAAACACAGAATGTACACAATACAATCGAGACAAAGATATACGTGGTTCACCCGGTGTGGGATACATCCACCAGAGAAATTTCTAGGTCCTTCCTTTATTCTTATCCATCAAATGAAGGGATACAACCTACAACATACTCGATGTAACTTCCTCTTATTTCTCTCACAGTCTCCTCTCTCGGAATACATTATTCACAATAATACACACCCACAATACAATTCCCTCATAAAAGAGGATTTCCTTCTAGGGAAAAAACCTCTAACATAACTTCTACCGTCAGATCTGCGACCTTATAATGAACGGTCCAGATTTACTATGAAATTACAATATACATTTACAAGGCAATTTTTCCTTTAGGGGCCCACTTTCCCTCAGAACCCCTGGTTTTGCATTCTACATTCTAAACCTATCCAACACCTTCTCTATGTACTCACCCAAGATCACAATAAGAATAATCATGCACAGAGACACAAGTACAGTAGAAAATGCTAATACAAAATGATTATAATATATTGATATATTATTACAATGATGAGAGTTCCATATATAGAGAACATATGGTGACCATCCATGAAAGAAAGGATGTGTCCATCAATGATAATAAGTAACTACTTGTTTATTATGTATATTTATATGTTGTATTATAAATATCATGTCATATGTTATATATATATATATATATATATATATATATATATCGAAGAATGTATTCTCGATGTTGTCCAAACATCAACACTCCCTCTTAACGAGGGAGACATTCTCAACCAAGGTCGCTCACCATAGGTACACCCCCATTAGTGAATGTTAACTTGATGCTAATTGACACGTGGAAAACACCTCAACCACCTTGGGTCCATAGTATTCCTTGTCATGATCAAGGAAGGACTACGTCTGGGCCCATTTACCACAAGTACACCTTTGTGATAAATGCCTCTTATCTCCCTTGGTCTTCATCCCAATCTAGGAGAAGGTCCACTCGATGGTTACTTGGGACATTTTAGCAAAAATTTTTGTCACACATGGCACTCCCATGTGGACTTCTAGAAGCTACTCCCTCTAGAAACATTAGGGTCAACTCCCCATAGTGTGTGACGTCAAGTTCAACTCCTTGACATGTCCTCATGTTCTCTCCACAAGGGACGTTGGGCTATAATCCCAAACCAACTTATCCCTTACCAAAAAAGTGTCCTCATAGATCAACTCAACTCAATCACAGAGGAGTATAAACTAGAGAATGTTTTAGGAAGATGCAAGGGAGAACGATCTGGAGAATGTCGTCATAGATCAGCACTACCTTTCAGCGAGGGAGTCATTCTCTACCACACCAAGTCTGTCACGGAAGTACTTGAACTTCATCCGGGTAAGGGGTTTGGTAAGAACATCGGAAAAATTCTCATATATAGGAAGGTATGACACTAGTATTTCCTTCCTTTGCACCATGTCTTGGATGTAATAGTACTTTATCTCAATGTGTTTTGATTTTTCATGAAACACTTGATTCTCTTAGAGCTTCACACAACTCTATTTATCACAATGAATAACAGTGGAATCTAGCACATGTCCAAATAAATCTGCAAGGAGCTTGTGAAGCCACACTACTTCATGGACTTCCACACTCAATGCAATGTACTTTGCTTCTATGGTTCTCAAGGCCACAGAATTTTGTTTCCTGCTACAACGGGAAACCATGATAGATCCCAAAGTGAAGCAACACCTAGAGGTTCTCTTCCTGTCCACTGCACTCCCTACCCAATCAGAGTCAGTATATCCCTACAATCTCAAGTCAATACTGGAAGTATATCTTGGACCATGTCCAATTATTCCTCACAGGTATCTCAACACATGCTTCGTAGCAATCCAGTGTGCTTGTATTGGTTGACTCATAAATTGGCTAAGTGCATTCACTGCATAGAAAATATATGGTTTGGTGTTAACTAGATACATCAATGATCCAATCAGTTGTATGTACATGTTCAGATCAATCTCGTCGGAATCGGAATAAGACACACTTATTTTCTTCAGATTCGTCACCATTGGTGTAGCCATGGGTTTACAGTTCAACATCCCAAACTTTTTCAATATCTCAATTGTGTACTTCCCCTGACATAGGAAGATCTCATCAGTACTTTGCCACACCTCTAGTCCTAAGAATTAGTGCATCATACCAAGTTCATTCATATCAAACTCATAGGCCAATGCATACATGCATTCATCAATAAGGCTCTATGTACCAGTGAGAAATAAATCATCAATGTAGAGGACCAGAATCAGGGGCTCACCATTAACAGTCTTGTAGTACAGGTTGGGATCAACAACACTGTTTTTGAATCCAAAACTCATCAGGTGTCCATCAATCCTCGCATACCAAGCTCGAGGTGTATGCTTGAGTCCATACAGGGCCTTCTTCAACCTGCACACATGATACTCCTTCTCAAGTATGACGAAACCATATGGTTACTCGATGTATACTTCTTCCTCAATCTCTCCATTGATAAAGTTTGTCTTCACATCCATCTGATGTAGTCTCCAACCCATGGATGTTGCAAGGTAAATAATCATCCAGATATAAGTGTATTGAGAAGCAGGAGAAAATGTCTCCTCATAATTTATTCCCTCCACCTGAGATAATCCTATAGCAAAAAATATTTCTTTGTGTTTCTCAATGCTCCCATCAGTTGTATGTTTGATCTTATAGATCCACTTGGAAGTCACTACAGACTTCCCTTTAGGTATCGGAACAATATCCCACACATCATTCTTCGTGATGGACTGATACTCCTCCATCATGGCATCTCTCCATACTAGTTGACTAGATTCCTCCTCATAACATGCAGGCTCATAATCAATGATGTGTCTCATAGTTGTGGCATAGCACAAATATCTATGAGGTCTCTTTCTCTCTCGGAAGGTACCACGAAGAGTTTCATGTCCTTCTTCCTCCTGTAGATTCTGACGATCCCCTGTAGGTTTCTTATGACCTACTATAATATCTCTGGGAACATCAACTAGAGTTACAAGATCAATGGGATCAATAGGCTCAACTATCTCCCTTTGAATTGTTGGAGGGTGGGGGGGAGAAGGCACCATCTCTTCCTGTTTCTCACTATCAATTTCCATGTGAGATCCTCTATATCTCCTGAAGGCTACCTCTTCCTCAAAGGTAACATATATTCTCACCTCAATCTATCTCTGGCCAGGGATTTAGATCTGGTATGCCTTCAAAGACTCATTGTACCCCACAAATGTACCCTTTCTACCTAAAGGGTCTAGCTAGGTCCTTTTCTCTTTGGGTATATGAATGTATAATGGACACCCAAATATCCTGAAGTATCCAATCTCATGCTTCACTCCAGTGAAGGCCTCCTCAGGAATCATGTTCCTTAAATTCTTATGAGGACTTTTGTTCTCAACATACACTGCAGTTATGGATGCTTTTGCCCACAAAAACATAGGTAAATATTGATCATGAATCATCGCCTTGACTGCCTCAACAATAGATTAGTTCTTCCTCTCTGTGACCACATTTTGCTGAGGGTTGTAAGGAACATTGTACTCCCTCTTTATCCCTGCCTAAATGCAAAAATCATTGAAATCATGGGAGGTATATTCTCCTCTATTATCTTTCCAGTCAAGTTTTTGACATGTTCTTTGTACTCTTGAAATCTGGCAAGGACTCCATCCTTGGTCTTCAAGAAGTAAATACAAGTCTTCCAAGAGTGGTCATCAATGAAGATCACATAGTATAGGTATCCACTCAAGGAAGTAATTTTCATGGGTCCACATAAATCTATATGAACCAAATCTAAGATCCCCTTGGATCTATTGTCTCTTCTCGGAAAGGACCCCTTGGAATTATTTCCAAGAGCACAACCTTTGCAAATTCCATCATGTTCAACATGGATCTTTGGAAGGCCTGTCACTATCTTCCCCAGAGCAGGAAGATCTCTATAATGTAAATGAGCAAGTCTCATATTCCATAGTTGGCTCAAACTGATAGAATCATGTATCAAGTCCTGAACTGGTCGGATATTCAATTTCTACAATCTGTCCTCTTGAACACCAATGACCCGTCAAGCAGAATCCATACTAGAGTTCTTATTCCATGAAAGAACCTTTCCATCAGAGAAAGAAACCTTGCATCCTTTGTTCTCTAAGGCTGAAATAGATACAAGGTTCCTTCTCATCCCAGGTACAAATAATACATCACTCAAATGGAGTTGAGTGCCAGAATCCAATTGTAAGGAAGTGGATCCAACTCCCTTCATAGTATAGTTGGCATCATCACCAAGTACAACATGCAAACGATATTATTTCTCTACTATATATGTAAGGTGCTCTCTGTATCCAGTCATATGTCTACAAGCACCATTGTCAATCAACCAAATATCATTACTAGTAGGAACCATAATTGAAAGGGATGAAATGAAGAAGAACTCTTCATCATCCATGCTTGCATTCCTTGACTTTCTCTGAGGTGGTTCTAAATCAACATTAGCAGTGTAAGAATATTGATTTCCTTTCTTCAATGTAGGACAATTTTTCACATAATGGCCATACTTGTCACATTTGAAGCACTGAATCTTTGATATGTCCTTCTTTTTGTGTTCAGAATTTGGTGTTGACTTCCTTCCTTTAAATGTTTTGTCGAAACCTCTTCTTTTTCCTTTGGTTTTCCTTGCATGAGTAGCAAGGGATTGATTGTCATCATGATTGGAACATTGCATGCCTCTAGCTACAAGTCTGGTCTCCTCTTGAGTGCAGTCTACCCATAAACGATCAAACTTGGGAAATTTGGATCGCCCACTAATACTTTGAATGAATGCCTCCCAATGGCTTGGAAGACTATTAAGGGTAATCCTGACAAGTTCTCTATCACATATGATTTCACCAATAGAACCCAACTGACCTCTGATATCTAAAATCTTCATGAAGAAGGTGGAAACTGTATCAAACTTCGTCATCTTGAGATTTTGAAGCCGGGGTATCAAGGCAAGTGCTCTGTTGGTGTTGTCTCTCTCAAACAACTTCTTCAAGGAGTCGTACATTTGCTTAGTTGTCTTCAATTTGGATATGTGAGGGATTAGATTCTCTCTCACAGAATAGATGATGATATTTTTGGATTTTGCATCATTCTTCCTCCATTGAGATTTTTCTGCATCATCAGTTGATTCTAGTACAACTTCTTCAACGTACTTCATTAGGTCACTCTCTTCTAGAGTGATGAGAAATCTAGATTTCCAAGAACTGAAGTTGATTGTTCCATCAAGTCTATCTTCCACCAAAATACAGTTCACCATGTATGTTGGAAGAGTGCAAAAACCTTAACCTGAGTTGCAGTTGCAGAAAAAGAAAAAGAAAAAAAAAATGAATTACAAGAAAGGTACGATGAGTTGTTATAGAAGGTCGATGCATGTGCAATAGTCTTCTTTCAAGAACGTTGCTCTGATACCATGTTGGAGTTTAATGTTGTTCAATTAAATTTAGTTTCTTTAAAAAATTACATGAACTGAAGCATAAACCATGAACAATAGCAGCAGTAATAACCCAAATCGCAAGAAGAATAACCATGCAGAGAGACACAAGTATAGTAGAAAATGCTAAGACAACAGTATTATAATAGATTGATATATTATTACATTGATGAGAGTTCCATATATAGAGTATGTACAAACGTGTGCCCTCCTTCTACTAAGTGAGGGTATGTACAAATGAGGAGTGCCTAACCTCTATTCATACTATTCTGCCAAGGTGTCTTTTCATGTGGGTTTGGCCTCTCTTTCTAGAGCCTTTTAGTACTTTATTATTATTCTCTTTGGGTCAACTTCTCTTCTAGGATTTTCACACATATGTCTAATGGTTCTCTTACTTCCAGAATATTCTATTCTAAGTACAAAGGTTACACTTGGAGGTTAATACCTCTCGCAGATTCAAAAACATCAACAAGCATTAATGTGGCTTGTGGGTCTCTTAGAAATGATGTTACTATCCATACATTATAAAATTTAAATCTATTCACCACAAATAATTAAAACAAAATAATTTAATAAAAACTTGTTGTAATTCATAAAAACTCTCAGACAAAATTATGTGATACGGTACACAACAATTCCCATGAAAATTTATGAATCATACTAAAATTAATGAAGAGTCAAAAGTGAATACACACACACACACACTTAGAAATTGATTTTAAAAATGGACAATATATACACTTATTATTATTATTATTATTATTATATACTCTTAGAAATTGATTTAAAAAATGGAAAATATATACACTTGTGTGTGTGTGTGTGTGTGTGTGTGTGTGTGTGTGTGTGTGTGTGTGTTTCATTTTTAAAATCAATCCAAAATAACAATTGTTACTTAATTTCTCTTCTTTTCAATATGAGCACTCCACCACATATCGCAAAAACTCATCATGTCAGGGAGGCCCCACAAAGTCACCCTAGAGAGCCTTTACGAATATATGGAATTATTAGAAAAAAGGAGAGAAGAAAGAGATGCCAAACTCCAATTAGAGTTAGAATAATTAGAAAAAGGGAGTGAAGAAAGAGATGTAAAACTTCAAATAGAGCTAGAGGCAATGCTTGATAAAACAATTAGACTCTTCGAAGATATGATTCAAACTCGGATAGAGGATATATTGTTAGGGTTCAAGAGTTAATTGCATATAATGGAGGATAGGATTCAAGAAATGGAAAAACAAAAACAATCAACCCAAGAAGGAGATGTTGAAGAAAATTGCAACTTGAGAGATACGATTAAAGAGTTAGAAGAAAAACTAACCAAAAATTTGACCCTCAGTAATCTAGAAAACAAAATGGATATCAAACCCATCAAAGAGGAAATGAATAATCTAATTGAACCGGACCATGAGCATAATAAAAGATCCTTGAACCTCATATTTTTTGGTATAAAAGAAGAAAAAGAGAAGGATATGCTAGCAATAGTAAAAGAAGAATTAAAAAATAAATCACAAATTGAAACGACTTACCTCATAGAAGCAAAGAGGCTATGAAAAATAATTGATCATAAAAATATGTTAATATGTGTCAAAGTAAGTTGTAATGACCATAAATATAGCATACTAAGTAAATATTCGAGCTTAAAAGGGTCAATAATATTTATAAATGAAGAGATCTTTCCCGAAGATCAAGATGAATTAAGGAAGGAAGTTCAAAAGGTAAAAGAAGTCGGGAAAGAAGGAAAATGGGCAATAATGAGAAATTCAAAAGCTATTGTTAGGGATAGATACCAAAAGGATAATAATAAATAGGAATTTGGGACACTCAGGGTCCTTTTTGGAACTGTCGTGGATTTACATGGCACAATGGTCCTATGATAAGTTGGATCCCAAGTGATATTGACATTATTTGTCTAGTTGAAACTTGGGACCATGAAGAGTCTAAGGTCCCTAATATAGAAGGATTTGTCTTGTAGTCGGCATGGAACAAAAAGTCCTACCATAGAGGGATAGAAGGCATATCTTATTATATTAGAAAGAGCATTTCTCCTCACCTTCAACTTGATAAGAACGACCCTCTCAATCAATACATTTGGATATAAATTTTAGACATCAATGCTAAGAAGATGTATATAGGAATTTGTTATTTTGCACCTATTAATTCTACTATTTATAAGAAAATTAATCTAGATAGCAATTGTCCCTATAATAATTTAGAACAAGATATTTATAGTTTGAAAAATGAAGGTAATATCCTCTTGCTAGGAAACTTTAATGCTAGGACTACAGCTAACCAAGTGCTCTTTTAAACAATGATTCCAACTATAATCCTTTATGGCTATATAAGTACCTTTTTCTAGCTAATGTCTACAAAAGAATATCTAAATAACTAAATGAGAATTTGTTTGGTACTGAGCTGGTCAAGCTTTGCATCTCTCAAGAGCTAATAATTTTCAATGGAGTGGTGAAGTGGCCAAAATCCAACCAGATGAATTGTATTCATAGGCTAGGTAGTAGTGTCATAGATTATGCAATATTTGATATCCTTGTTTCCAACCAAATAGTAACTTTTGACCTTTTAAATGAACATGAACTCGAATATAAGCATAGACCTTTAACCCTAACTCTAAACTTTTCCATGCACAGGGACGCCATTGAAGAAAATTCTAATAATCAAAGGCAACTTCTCTTTGACAAAAGTAAAGTTGTCCTTTTCTTACAGGATTTAAATAGTGAATTGCATCTCCTAACTTATAAGAACAACATTGAAGACCTCTATCATGATTTTGCAACTACCCTTTCCAATTCTATTAACAAGTTCTCCTTCGAGGTGTCCTGTAAAAATAATAATAGAACGATCAACCCTTGGTATGATAAAGAATATTAAATTTCTAGGAAAACCATTAGGGATGCTTCTAATGAGTCCTTAAAACCTGATAAGATCAATACATACAAATCGATAATTAAAAGGAAAAAAGGTATTCTATCAATAAAAGGAAAGAGTAGCTTTTACAAATATCTAAGATTGATCCTAAGAAGTTCTAGAACCAAATTATAATCCGCAATACTAAAGAAAATAATAGGATTCCCTTAAGGAACTATAATTCCTACCTTAAAAGTATTTACGAGTTCCCTAATGCCATGGACACCATTCCTATTTTCCCTACAGAGGATGAAGCTTTTGATTTGGATGGCATAGAGTTCGTGGTTAAGCAACTTGCAAATGGGAAAGCTAAGGACATTGAAGGATACCAAGATGAAATTTTTAAAATCAGAGGGCCTATCCTTATCCCTCACATACACAAGCTCTTCAATTTAGCAGTCAAATAGGGCTTCCCTAAACCTTGGATGCAAAGACTCATTATTCATATTTTTAAAAATTGGGATAGAAACATTCTCTCTAATTATAGGACCATTATGATTAACCTGATTTTAGCCAAGCTTTATGGAATTATTTTGGAAAAGAAGATTAGCCTTTGGCTAGAAATTCACGGTAAAAGAGTTAAAGACCATGTCGGGTTTAGGAGATATCATTCAACTATGAGCCATATTATTACCTTTAGGATCATTGCAGAGGAGTTCTGAAATACTGAAACCAATCTTTTTTTTTGTTTTGTTGAGTTTAGAAAAGATTTTGACACGGTTTCCAGGAAAAACCTTTGGAATAGGTTGGAAGAGATAAAAGTGTCTTTCGAGTTGAGGGCTAATGAAATAAGGTTGTATGAGAACGTTATTTCCAAGTTTAAAAACACTAAGGGTTGATCGAAAAATATTAACTACAGTATTGGATTCAAGCAAGGTTGTCCCTTGTCCCCTACCCTTTTTGGAATATACATTGACAAGTTAAAAGATTTCTTGGAAGAAAAAGCTTGTGTCGACCATACTCTCATTGGTATAGTCATCAATCTTATTCTTTATGATGATGATATCAATCTTGTGGCAAGGATTCCCCACGATCTTTAAAACCAACCAAGAATCCTCAACGATTTTTGCTCCAATATGTGTAATGATTGTTAATACTGAAAAGACTAAGGTCATGATCATTAAATCCAATAAGATCACTTATGATACCTTTGTATATGACAACAACAACTTGGAGGAAGTGACCTCATAGAAATATCTTGGAATATATATTCACCACAAGCTCAACTCGAATTATAGAATTGAGAAAAGGATTATTAGGGGATGGAAAGATTATTATGGGCTTGAAAAAAATTGTAAATCAGTCTATCTTTGGATATGGGATAAGAAGAAAATCCTCTTTAAGACTCTTGTTACGCATGTTATACGGATGCAAATTCTGGGAATGCAGTATCTCTCATGAATCCTGGAGAAAGATAGAGAAAATCCAAAAGAATTTTAAAACCTAAAATCTCAAAATTAAAGGAAATACACCCTATCACATCCTCCTCTTAGAGGCAAGCCTTTCCCCCATTGAGAACACGGCTATGACTAGATACCTAATGTATAAGAACAAGTTAAACAAAATGGAAGACAAGAGGCTTCCTAAAATTGCTTCAAAATCTAGTCATAACCACCTTCAACTCAAGAGAGGATGGCATAAAGATTCCCAGTCTTGGCTAAGCTATTGGGGAATCATGGAAGACAACATTTTGCAGAATAAGTATACTATTAAAAATATCATTAAAGGAAAATTTAAGGAGAAAATGTGGTGTGATAAAGAGTTGGAGGAAAAAAAAATTAAGGTATTATAAGGATATAATCAACCCTAATCTAGAATATCAAAATTATCTATTTGTTTTAACAAGTGTACAGAAAAAAATAATCCTTGCTAAGATAAGAACAAATTCTCACTAGCTCTATAGTGAAAATAGGCGTTAGTCAATTCCTAAAACACCATGGGATGACAGAGTGTGTCACCTTTGTGACACTAAGAAGGTTGAATATGAAAAGCACTTTCTCTTAAATTGTCCAGCCTATACCCAAATTAGATCTCAATTTCAAAATATTTGTCACACTACCAACCTTCCTAACCTTTTAACTCAACAAAACTATGGTGATCTTGGAAATTTCTCTTAATGATTTTCGAGCATAGAGACAAAATTCTAAATAGTTGCAACTAATCTCTTACCCTCTTAAGGTCAAATAGACTAATTCAGTCTCAATGGACTTTAATCATCATCATCATCATCATCACACACATGGTATATATATATATATATACACATACACTCAAATTTGCAGGAAAATTCAAATTGGGAGTGGAAATACTATTTATTAAAAATATTTTAGATTACTATGTATCCAAATAATGATTAAATTTTATTTCAATAAAATTGAAGGTCAATGACAACATATATCCAAATTACTAATTTAATTTGTGTTAATAATTATATGAATATATTTAGCACATGAAACTTTAATATTCATAAAGATTCAAAATACATATACAAAATTTTAACATCTTTTTCAAATTAAATTTTACATATATAAACTTCAAATTTCTTTGTAAATTTGAAGCATCATTCTTATTCTGATTGGAAAAAACTAAATAGTACAACTCTTGTAATAAGAAAATACAATAAAAGTCAATGATATGGTTGGTTGATAGCAACAACAGGAACAAATGCTTGTCATGGATGGGGTATTGATTTATTCCACCTTCATGTTTAGTCTGGGATTGCATTAAAAAAATATCATATCCATAACTATAAAGTGAGTATTATTAAGGTTTTTTATTTAAATAATTTTTGAAATAATATTTACTTGTAATTTAGTCTTTGTTTTATAGTGATATTTTGAATCAATATAATGAAAACAATTGTAATAAATTATGTGTTTGTAATAATGGAATAAAAATATTTACATTTTAACTTAATAATATAGAAAATTGGTACTTATTAATACCAAAATTTATAAATATAATTTTAATTTAAAGCTCTCTATTTCAGAAACTAGTCCCCAAGCTCCCATTTCCTTGATGTTGAAGCTCCCAAAAATCTAAGTTCGCAAAATCGTTCCCAGTTTTGTACCTGTTCCCAAGCTCCCAAAGCGTTCAAAGATGTTAGATATGCCATAATTGGTTCTCGTGCAACTATGATATATATTTATTATACAATATATAAACTAATTTCTAGGCCTAACTCGGTGGGGACATCGAGTGAGGCCCAACAATATCAACAATTTTAGATGGGCAGAGATTCGACCCCAAGACCTCTTGCATTATAACCATAGCACTCATCTACTCGAGCTAACAATAGCCCCGTGGGTTAGCTCTAGTAGATGAGTGTTATGGTTATAATGCAAGACGTCTTGAGGTCAAATCCCCATCCAGCTAAAATTGTTGATATTGTTGGGCCTCACTCGATGTCCCCACCAAGTTAGGCCTAGTAATTAGGGCCAATGGAAATTTTTGATATTGTTGGGCCTCACTTGATGTCTCCACCAGGTTAGTCCTAGTAATTAGGGTCGATGGTTTACCACATTTACCATCCACACAATGTGGGGAGGTACTCAGAGGGTTTTTCGTGATTTCTTTAATCAATCAATCAATATATATATATATATATATATATATATATATATATATATATATATATATATATATATATATATANCGGTGGGTTAGCTCGAGGAGATGAGAGCTATGGTTTTAATGCAACAGTTCTTGCAATCAAAACCATGGCCAGCTAAAATTGTTGATATTTTTGGATCTCACTCGATGTCCCCGCCGAGTTAGGCCTAGTAATTAGGGTTGATGGAAAATTGTTGATATTGTTGGGCCTCACTCGATGTCCCCATCGGGTTAGGCCTAGTAATTAGGGTCGACAGTTTACCAAGTTTACCATCCACGAGATGTGGGGAAGTACTTGGAGGGTTTCCTGCAATTTATTCCATCGATATATATATATATATATATATATATATATATATATAGAGAGAGAGAGAGAGAGAGAGAGAGAGAGAGAGAGAGAGAACTCGGGTATGTGTGAAGTTGACTCTCGCCCAACTAGATGCGCAAACAACCATGAAAAGTCATGATATTGTTCTTCCAACAAAGATATATCAATTTTTAAAAGGTTGTTGGGCATCTTTGTAGACGGTATCAAAAAGTGTTTCAATACATTGGATTCGTCACCCTTAGAGTCAAGGAAGGTGTTTGCATCCGGGAACTTAATAATTCTATTTGCAAAAGGAAGACGAAACATTCTCTTGAACAACTTTGGAGTCTGGACGACTGGATTATTTCCTTTTGTTATAATTCTATTTGCAAAAGGAAGACGAAACATTCTCTTGAACAACTTTGGAGTCTGGACGACTGGATTATTTCCTTTTGTTGCCAGTTGAATCATTCTTGCCTTGGAATCAAAAATTTGAGCACACCAAGAGACTAGTTGGATGTGTGGGGGTTTCCTGCAATTTATTCCATCGATATA
>ML779686.1:194694-212468 GCA_009831015.1 Picea engelmannii | reverse complement strand
AGAGAGAGAGAGAGAGAACTCGGGTATGTGTGAAGTTGAATCTCGCCCAACTAGATGCGCAAACAACCATGAAAAGTCATGATATTGTTCTTCCAACAAAGATATATCAATTTTTAAAAGGTTGTTGGGCATCTTTGTAGACGGTATCAAAAAGTATTTCAATATATTGGATTCGTCACCCTTAGAGTCAAGGAAGGTGTTTGCATCCGGGAACTTAATAATTCTATTTGCAAAAGGAAGACGAAACATTCTCTTGAACAACTTTGGAGTCTAGACGACTAGATTATTTCCTTTTGTTGTCAGTTGAATCATCCTTGCCTTGGAATAGAAAATTTGAGCACACCAAGAGACTAGTTGGATGTGTGGGGGATATACCTATATGGAGTGCAGAGGTGTGGAAGGTATAGTTGTGCAGAGTGTGGAGATATGGTCATAACAAACGGCTCTGCACAACATGAAAAATGGCTAAGTAAAAAGGATTTTGATTAGGAAATTTTCAAAAGATAATGGATTGGGAAAATAATTGTATACAAGGTTTGGATTGAAAAGTGAGACATGAAATGGATAAACAATTAGCTCTAATTGTGGGATAGTAAGCCCCTATGGGTTGCTAAGAATCCATAGATCATATCATTGGATGATGGAGTCAAAGTTATAAAATTTTATGAAGAGGACAGAAAAAGAAAGTAAGTTATACCATGAAAAGATACAGTATTGAAAGGAAAGGATAGAAAAAGAAGGTTTATGCACAAAATAGTGAGAATTGGGGATTAAATAAAGAAGTGCTTGAGGAACTACCCATTCCCAAGCAATGTTTGAACTTTTCCAGTTGCATATTTCAATAAGTAAGAATTGCGACCAAATATTTTCTCAATCTAATATGGCTCGGTACATAAGGCTTCAAACTTGGAATGAAAAGATGGCTTCTCCTTAGCCTTGTTCCAAAGTAAAACCCATTAATCCTTATGAAAATGCTTTGAAATGGCAATATGATCAAAACACTTCTTGAATATCTATTGTATGTTGGTCAAGCTTTCTAGTGCCTTTTCCCTTTGTTCTTCCAACTATAGCAATTGATAATATCATGCTTGAAGAGGTGAGACTTCTTCCATGTCTTCATTTTATGTGGCAACAACTAATGCATTCAGTTCCAAATGTATTGGAAGGCTTGCTTCCTTTACATATACCAAAGTCTAATGTCACTATCCAATACTTACTCTTGAATCGCCTTTCCCAAAGAGCATAAGTTAGCTTTGTGTGCCATTTTTTTTTAATTTACTGCAATGATCTTTTCCGGGACTTGGATCAATGTTTTATTAGTTGATTTTTCCAATCCATTTCTTTGAGGATAATAATTGGATGGTTTCCCCATTAATATTCCATACTCCCCATGGAAATTGGTGATTTTTTTCCCAATGAAAATTGATCCATTATCTATTATAAATTTCCCAGGAACTCCAAATCTAGATAAAATATTATCTTTTAAGAAAAGGATCAATTGTTCCCAATCAACATTCCTCAAAGATGGTGTTTCTTTCCAATTTGTGAAATAATCAGTAGAAGTGATAATGTATGCATGTCCCTTACTTGGTTTTGGATTAATTGGATCAGTAACATCTAACCCCCATTGTAGGAATGATGCTTCACCTGAAATGGGCTTCAATGCCATAGTTGCTCTCTTCATTTTTCTGGAAATTTTTTTGCAAGAAAGGCATTTCAGTATCATTGCATATGCATCTCTTAACATGGTAGGCCAATAATAACCAGCTCTGATGGTTCTGTGTGCAGTTACCACGGGTGAAAAATGTCCTCCACATACTCCATGAAATTCTTGAAGTACTTCATGGGCTTTTGAATGGTCCAAACACTGCAACAATACACCATCAAAATTTCTTCGAAAACGTATTCCATATATCAGTACATACTGATTAGTCTTCATCTTCAGAGCTCTCCTCTCCTTAGGAGACATTTCAATACGAATTTTTCCAAATTTGAGATAATAAAAAAATAATAATAATAATAAAAGTCTATCCTTGTACCATTCTAGTCTTGAGATATGTACATCTTGAGTTAGTACATCATCTACATAAGGAATATTTACAACTTCAATACCAGTCATCAACTTGCACAGTCATTTTCCTCTAATATCCTTTAGGGGCTTGATCTCCATGTCGTATTCTCAAAGTTTGGCAAGCCAATTTTCCCATCTCCCTTCCCTAAATTGTTGGTTGAGAAACATTCTTACTTAAGGATGTGGTACATAAGGTATCAACACAAAAAGTCTCTTTTCTTCTTCAACTTGCCACACTTCTTCTTTTTTAATGCACTTTGATTTACATGAAACTTATGAATAATATATTGTAGAGCTCGAATTGCTTTGAGGTCAAATGCATGGCACGTATTTACTAAAACTTCATTTCCACGCATATGAATTGCCTTTGCAATACGACTAACCATAAATAGAAACCATTAAGTAGCTCATAGAAAAGTGGGACATTTACTTCGCATTAGTCCTAAATTGTCACCCTTTCCTTGTAAATCGGAGCAAATCAATGTGCCATAAATGACTTGATTATCGTGCAAATTACATGGCTTGTCAAAATCCATGTTGCAGAACTATTGGAAGTGCAAAGGTGCAGAAGTGCAGGAGTGCGAGAGGATGAGTTATATGAATTCTCCCCACAAGAGTTGGCTGTGATGAAATTTTTGAAAGATGGTGGATTGGGAGAAGAATTTTATACAAGATTTGGATTGAAAAACGAGACATGAAATGGATGAACAATCAACCCCAATTGTGGGACAGTAACCCCCTGTGGGTTGCTAAGAATCCAATCCGCCTATCACTGGGTGATGGAGTCAAAATAATAAAAATTTATGAAGGGGACAAAAATATACATTACAAACCTCGAATTGCTTTAAGGCCAAGTGCATCGCGTGTATTTACTAAAATGTCATTTCCACACATATGAATTACCTTTAAAAATATGGGTAATCATAAATATAAACCATTAAGTAGCTCAGAGAAAAGTGGGACATTTACTTCACATTAATCTTAAATCGTTTCTCTTTCCTCGTAAATTGGAGCAAATAAATGTGCCATAAATGACTCAGTGATCATGAAATTACATCACTTATCAGTGTTCGGTATGTGTTATATTATTTGCATGATTGTAGGTCCCCTTAATCGGGGATTTGGGGGCGGAGCCCTTGAGAAAAATTTTGGGGAATTTATTCTCCAATTTATTTTGGATATTCGCCCATTGTTTTTTACTGTTTTTGGTACATAGTTTTTGCCGATGGTTTTCAAATTTTGGTTAAGGAATTAGGTTTGTTGACTAATCTAGGTCAATGGATTAGGGGTTTGGATGCCACCGGATCCTATATGTATATTGTATTGTAAACAATGAAGAAGATGACGAATAGAAGATTAGAGGTGCAGCTCTAAACAAGTTGTAGGTTTTCCCGGTTTGGGTTTACAGCTCTGTCTAATGTGTGTTTTCCATTGTATCTTTTCTATTTTTATTAAGAATATGGTTGCAGTGATTTATTGTACAAGGTTAAAATATATAATCAGAATATGTGTTGTGAAACTATTGGAACTGTGGAGGAGTGGAAGTGTGGGAGGATGAGTGATATGAATTCTTCGCACAAGGATTGAAAATAGACTAAGTATTGGTTGTGTGGGGGATACACCTGTGTGGAGTGTAGAGGTGCAGAATATATAGTTGCGTGGAGTGTGGAGATATGGTCATAGCAAAAGGCTTCGCACAACATCAAAAATGGCAAAGTAAAAAGGCTTTTGATTAGGAAATTTTTGAAAGATAGTGAATTGGGAGAAGAATTTTATACCAGATTTGGATTGAAAATGGAGACATGAAATGTATGAACAATTGGCTCCAACTGCGGGACAATAAACCCTTATGGGTTGCTAAGAATCCAGACATCCTATCATTGGATGATGGAGTTGAAATAAAATAAAATAAATGCGAAGGGGGGGAAAAAAAAGTAAGTTATACCATGAGAATATAGATATTGAAAGGAAAGAAAGAAAAAGAACAAAGGTTTATGTACGGAACAGTGAAAATTGGGGATTAAATAAAGAAGTGCTTGAGGCACTAGGCATTCATAGACAGTGTTTGAACTTTTCCAGTTACATCTTTCAATAAGTAAGAATTGTGACTCTTGGATCAGTGTTTTATTGGTTGATTTTGCCAATCCATTTCCCTGAGGATAGAAATTGGATGATTTCCCCATTAATATTCCATGTTCTGCACAGAAATCAGTAAATTTTCTTCCAGTGAAAATTGACCTATTGCCTATTGTAAATTTCTCATGAACACAAAATCTGGCTAAAATATTATCTTTTAGGAAAAGGATCAATTGCTTTGAATCAACATTCCTCAAAGCCATTTCTTCTTGACACTTGGTGAAATAATCAGTAACAGTGGCTCATAGTGAAATCGACATTCCTCAAAGCCATTTCTTATACTTTTCTCTTAGCAATGGTTCATAGTGAACATGAACTGCATTTGTTTCAAATGACAGCACATCAATTGTTATATCATGGTTTGAGTTAGCGGAATAGAAGTTAACAATGTTGTTTCCATGAAGGACCAGACATGGATATTTACATTGAAAATGATTGATATCTATTGCAAACAAAATGACCCACCCTCTATCTTCCCTCTCTCATATGGCATTGCCATATTTACAAGATACCCTTGTCAATTCCCAATCATTGATGTATTATGTATAGTACTTGATCCCAAATATTGGTGTAGGCAATGCAATGCATTGTGGTCACCACTCGTAATTGCATTGTAAATGGATTGCACAATGTAAAGTCTCAAGAATTGTACATCGAAGTCTATAGATATCAAATAGAAAATTGATTTGAATAGACTATTAGTGCACTTAGATGTGTTAGGTATTGTTTTGCTTAATCCATAAGAATGCATCTTATTCATATTACACTTTGAGTGGTAGTTGAGGTTTTTGCACATCAGTGACAAGTATTAGATTCTTCAATATTGCGTCTAGACAGTTTTTTGTAAAGTAATGGTTTGTAATTACCACTATCGAGATTTATATCATGAAACAATAAATGAACAATGATTCGTGTATTGTGGAATATCCAACACAAGGATAATAAGTCAAAATCGATAAAAGATCAATAATATGTAATTAATAATAAATAAGATAGATAATACGATTTTGAATGCCATGTGACGGTATACTTTTACACATTTGCTAATCATTATTGTAGATATGGCATGTCCCTAAGTTAAGTCATGTATTTTAGTTGGGATGTGTCACTTCATTTATTATTATTTATTTTATTAATAAATTCATGTATTTGATATATTTATGTTCATTACATTTCACTATTATTCAAGTCATACAAATTAACTTAGTAGTGGTATTATTTTGCACTTCAAATGTAGGACGAACAAACTATGAACTAAAATAAATTTATCTTAACCTTGGATATATCAACCATTGAGAAAGATCAAAAAGAGATTGAAGCACAATCTCATCCATGCTTAAAAGATAAAGGTTAAAATGGATCTATGATGGAGGTCTTTATTATTATTATGGTGAGCCTTCTTTAACATTTTTACAGAGCTCAATTTTTATTCAATTTAATTTATTAATGTTCCATGTATTGTAAATGCACCTCACTGCACAATGAAAACATAAGTCATGTAATAGGTTCGCATTAAAGTTGCACAGAGTGTAGTGAAGTGCTCTACAACCCAGTATGGTAGAGATGTTGTCACGTTAGAGTTAGGTTAGATAATGTTACATTAAAAAAAAAACTACAAGGATCGTTATATATTACACATATATATACTATGTACTTACATACTTACATATGTATATTAATCCTTCATATTAAATGATAATAAAAAAATTACACCTTAAGAAATTTGATTCCTCTCAATGTTTAATCGATCTGAGTTTAAGACGGATCTACGTTGGTTAATAAACAATAAGGTTAGTAGTTAGTTTAATATATATTTAACATTCAAAGATGTGATCAATGGTTAAACCACCATAACCATCTATAGGTGTTATAACACAAACTCTATCATGAACCAACCCGATTTAGCATCATTATTATATTTGTTAATGTAGGGATATAGAATTTCAAAATACAATGTTAGTTTGAATAACAAAAGTCGATGTTTTCACGATGTTTGATCACATATTATTGGTGTTGAACAAATACTTCAATACGGTCCACAATTTCATGGGGTCGCTTCCCTCGATACAATAGTATCTCAATGTGTTCCACTGTTGGAGTAATAATGTAATAATGTCGCATATTTCTCCCTACAAATATGTGCCTTGAATTTGAATTTTAGCTCTCATGTGTCTTCCAGTGGGGAATTATCTTATGTTATATACATCCCATAACCATTGACTCTTGAGGAATGCCTTCCAAAATAACTAAGGAATGTGAATAAAACATGTCAGTGCAGCTTTAGGTGAAATTTTAACTTATTCCAACTTGTTTTGTGGAGAAAACACAATATGAGAACCCCTTATTTTTAGTAGGGTTATTTTATATTTATCTTGACATTATTTGCAACTGTATTTAAACAACTACATGTTATTATTAATAAAAAGCATTGTCTAACTATCCTACATTTTTTTTCTCTATTTGCATCGGAATCCGACATAAATATGTTCGAAATCATTATTTTTTGTTGTTTAAATTGCATTTATGAATGCAGAAATGGATTCGGCATGTTGAAAAAAACCCGGGGCACTCGGATTACACAATTAACCACTCAAATCTGCAGATACAACAATTTCTGATCGGATTTCAAGCAAATATCCCTCGAAAATATTCTCAGAAAAGGGCAAAAACATAGAACGTTTAGACTACGACTTAATAAAAGGATTTTTACACCAATGTTCATTAAAGTCGCTTTCACTATTACATAAAAACAAATGGGGTTTGGAATCCTTGAACATGAAACAAAAATGAAGAAAACTAGAAATAATGCATTTCTTTTTTTTCTTTTGATAAAGTTATGGATGTCATTGTGAAATAAATCCACATGTATTATTATATCATGTATCAAAGCACAACTTGGTGTGTGTGTGCAACATATCAAGCAATTTTTAAAGACACCTTTTCTTGAAAAACAAAAGATACCCAATAGTAGAATCCATGCACAAAATCCACAAGGTAATGAGCTTAGATATCAACTACAATTATGAGCACAAGATCAAACAATAGCCAACTTGGTTATTGACAACCACCACTATAGAGTTGACGAGGGTGGACTTACCAATTTTACCACTTCATCATTGGACAAGAAGCTCATATTCATTAAAGTGTTTCAGCTCTTGGTCATCCATATATTTTAAAGAGAAGTTGCCAAGGATGGACTTCACAATTTGACTACCAATTTGACCACTTCATCATTGGACGAGAAGCTCATATTCATTAAAGTGTTTCAGCTCTTGGTCATCGATATATTTTAAAGAGAAGTTGACAAAGATGGACTTCACAATTTGACTACTTCATTGTTGGACAAGTTCATCCATTAAATTTAGGTGTTTCAGCACTTGTTCATCCATGGAGTATTTTATGTTTTCAAAACATAATGTCCGATAATGCTGAATAAATTTGATAATTTTGTGTTTTCAACCCATAATCCTAAATATTCTATTAAATGTAAGGTGATATCAATAATGATTATTAGCTATAGTTATTAGTCAAAGCAAGGGCAAAGCATGAAAACATAAATGCACTTTGAAGGACAATATCCCATTCTGTAAGCTGATTTTGTATCCATTTGAGAGTGGACTTCCTATAATAGAATGCCTATTACATCTCTGAAGTCTTGATAAATTGTGTAAATTCAAGTCATGTAACATTGAGTAAAAGTATTAAATAGTCTTTCAAATATGTAATTCAGTTTTTTCAACATAGTTTTACAAAATAAAAATCAAGTCAAAATTCTTCTTCTCTTGAGATAGAGACTATACTGTAAGGAAACAAGTCAATTTAAACTCCGCAACTTCTGTAAAAGAGTTTATCTAAGAACTAGTTTTAATTTACTAAAGGCACAATCAACAACTGCCTGCATGATTTGTTTAGTAAATTTGAAAAATGGTAAATGATCATATTTTGACCAAGTTTATTCCTACAGTGCAAAAATATTAGAAAAAAAGGATGTATTAAAATTCAGGAAAGATTGACAGGATCTAATAAGTATGAAACTATACAGTCTTTGTAATTCTCCAAAAATCAGTTACAATCATCTCAAAATGTCATGAACCAGAACCAATCAATGTTTTATGGTCAGTTGCTTGATCAAATCACCACTTCCATATTGAAGCGTTCGTTGCTGAATATAACCTAAATTAAATTACATTTAGGTCCACTTACCTTTAAAACTTTACCTTTGTTTTTCTTGGATAAGATCGAATTGCAAGTCCAGTTTGGGCCGAAGGCCTCATGATTAACTCTCATCAGACCTTACAGGAACTTAAATATTGTTATGAAGGAAATTTCTGATGTGGCCCATGCATTTACATCCTTCTGATAAATACCCCGCAACATGTTGTCCCAGAAATAACAAAATGTTGAACTCTCGCAAGCACCATCTTTCTTTGGATTCTTTTTCTATCAAACTTCTGAATAGGGGCCCGTGTCAGACAGCCACAATAAAAGCTTTTATTGCAACAATAACAATACTTTGATGAAGGGTCGGAAAAGCTATTACGAGCAATTTGATGCAGGTGGAGACGAGAAATCTCAGAATATGACATTATATAAAAATAGACTTTGGAGACAAGGGTACAAAGGGAGAATGATCATTGTCTAGACAAATAAAGCAGACAAATAGTCACTAAATTATTTAGGTTTTTAAATTATTAACATACGTTTTTAAAATGTGCCGCTACTTCCAACCATATGCAAACTTATCAAACCAAGGTCTCCACATCCTTTGTTCCAAAATTCCAGTTTACTGTTAGAAAATATCAGATTGTCAAAAAGCACAGAAATTGGTAGCTGAAAATCTCCTCAAAACATAGAGAATAAGCACACAATAATCATCTTGACTGCAACCTCAAACCATATGTGAACACATTTCAAATCAAAGTTTATGCGTTCTTGGTTCCAAAATCCAGTTTGATGTTGCAATATATTAAGTTGTCAGATACATACAGAAATTGGTAGCTGAAGTGTCCTTAAAAAATAGAAATAAAAAAGCAATCTACAACAGCCACCTTAACATGTCATAAAGGAGAAATCATAAATCCTTTACATGAGAGAGTTGCCAAAGAAGCTGTAACATACAACATTTCCATGAGCTTGCTAAGTCCACTTGTTATCAACTTATCACAAGAACATAGGCAGTCCACAGATTACATGGATATTAAAATGCTTCAAGAACCCTACGGTTTAACATGTTTTTCATACAATGCAACTATGTCCTTTTTGGTAGGAGTTCTTAGTTGTAAAAGTTCTGCAGCATACCCATGCCTTGTAAGCTCCTGTTTAAGTTTTTGAACCGTAAATTTGAGATAATCTTGTGGTTCTTTCATGTCACTGGAGTTATTGTCATCATCTGGCCTGATCACTGAACCTCCCTCTGCCGGCATCGTCACGGGACTGTATCCATTTTCATTGCTTGTATTCCTTTTCTTTCTTTGTCTAACAGTCTCCACTTCAATGTCCATATCTTGTACCGAGTCAACTCCAGCACAATCTTCAGATCTCATTCTTTTACTCCGAGAAGTAGTCTTTAACTTGTTATCTAAAGCTGTTTCATTCAAGCGGACAGATGTCAACTCTTGTTGCAGAGCATCCAGTTTTCCTTGTGTGGCCTGAAGTTGCAGAGAAAGTGCCTCGGCTCTAGCATTAGCCTCTGCTCTAGCTGTCCTTTCACTACCTAAAAGACTCTCAAGGACTTGGACAGTGCTTGCTCTTTGCTCATTTGTCGACTGAAGAAGTTCCTCCATCTCCCGCTCCCGTTCATCAACCCTTGCTTCTAAAGTTGAAACCTTGGATGTTGCCTCCTGTTCAGATCTTCTGATCCTTTCAACTTCATGTAACAAATCAGCTTTTTCCCTCTCTAATGCTTCTATATGTCTTTCTGATCTTTCAATTGCAGCTAATCTTTCCATGGCCAATCTCTGAATTTCTGATTTTTCATGTTGTGCTAAAGCTGCCTCATCACGAGCTTTCTCTGCCACCTCAACAGCTCGCTTGGCTTCCTTCTCTGCAGCCCTACACCTTTCATCTGCTTCTTCAAACCTCTTGAAATCTGTTGCAAACCTTTGCTCCAAGTGAGATTTCTCTTGTTCTAGTATCTTGGCTTCCTTCTCTGCTGACTGAGCTATGGCTTTAGCAGCTTCTAATCTCTCTTGTAAATCCTTTACTTCTGCCTTCAGTGTGCCAATGTCCAATTCTTGAGTTTTTAGTTTACTTTCCTGTCCCTGTAAGCATACCAGCATATCATAAGCAACTTGCAATGTGGACAAATTCATGCAAAATTTGTTGGGAGAAGCCATAAAATTCAAACCTTTAATTGTAGGTTTAATCCACCTAGACGATGTTCAGCGTGTTCAAGCCTTGCTAGAGAATCTTTGACTTCATTCTCCTGGAAAAAAAAGAGAAAAATCAGTATCTCCCTGCACATCAAAATTTTGCCAGAAGAATATTCAATCTGTACCAAAAGACTAACATTAATAATTTTTTAATTAACTGTACCGAATATCAAACTATCCCTAACAGTGGACTTGGACTTGGACTTGATCAATCTACCTATCCATCATAGCACACCAATCCAAACTTCACACTCAAATAATCATGTCTCACCTTTTGTGCTATGGTGGCTGAAAACTCTGCTCTTAGGGCATCCTCTCTTAGCTGTGCTTGCTTGCTAGCACGCTCATGAAGTGATGTAGCCCTTTGTAATGATGTTTGAGCTTCCTTCACCGCCAGATCATGCTTTCGCCTCCACTCAAGTGCCTCCTCCTTGGCCGATTCAACTTGTTCCCGGGCAGCACTCAGCCTTGCTTCAGCAGAACTACACCTAGTTTTTAGTGAGGCCATTTCCGCATCAATCTGCTCTTTTTCAATCTTTTGCTTGACTATAGATTGGTCATACTTCTTCTTCAATTCAGAAGTTTCCTTCCTGGCTGATTCCAGAACTTCACACACATTAGCATATTTTTCTTCTAATGAGCTGTACTTGCTTTGCATATTAGCCAATCGAGCTGCATATTCATCAGAAATCTTCTTTTTATCTGAAATGGCATCCTCGTATCTCTTCAAATAATCACCCCCGTGCTTTTGACTAATCTCCAGCTGCTTTCCCATCAATGCTAACTTATCCTCAATTGAACGGTACTTTAACTGAAGAGCCGCCTTTTCAGATGAACTCTGATCCCCAAGTCTCTTTGTGAGGTCAAATATAGGGCCTTCCAAACTGGACAATCATGATTTAAAGTGCAATTTCATTATAAATAAATAAAATATTTATCAGTTAACTTGGAACTTTGAAACTTACAAAGGCTATCAATAGCGAGGCGTAATTAATGCACACAGAAAGAGGGGAGGCAATATTGAAAAGGCATACAACATAGGTTCTTACCTTTGCTGTAAAAAGTTAGCAAGTTTATTCCATTTGTAAGGGCCAGAAGATGCTGATTCATACTCCGACACAAGGTCACCTAAAACCTGAAAATAAATATCAATATTTTTCAGCTGGCAAACATGCTACTTCAATTAGTGAGCTTTATCGTTTGTTTTTATCATTCACTTCTGCTAATGTCTATTACGATTTTGTGTGTCCTAAAGAGTACCACATGTTTTAATGCCATATGTTAAACATGTGAGGATAATTAATTATTCTCAAGGCAATCTTATTCCACAGATCCTTCATATACTTCCCTATATTTAAGTATAGTTACTGTTATTATTCTCAATTTCTCAGCCCTTGAAAATATAAATACCAACAATTCAGTGCAATCAGCAATATACTGTTCATAGTACATACTCATAAATTGCAGCAATCAAACCACTATGGCAGTACCGATGATAATGTCAACAAGCATAGCAGGCATACCTGTAGCACTTGATCAAGTTTTGCATTGGATGCATAGCAAGCAGAACGCAACTTCTTGTCCATATTTTGAAGAATACTTGTGCATTTCAGCTCTGCCTCCCTGAATGCACTTCGCTTAAATTCCTGCACAACAATACCTTTAATTATCAGTGCTCAGTAATCATCACAATGTGCACCTATCCAGTTCAAGGCTGGCAGAAGTCCTATAATCAGAAATTCCAGTTACGAAATCCTAAAATCTTCAACATACAAAAACTTTGCTCCAAGACTCCATGAAGAGTGCCACAGGAAAAAGAATTTCCCAATTATCTATAATGAGAGTCAACTTTTAATCTTTGATAATAATAGCAGTTTACAGTAGTAAAGACTCAAATTACACTGTTCTCAAAAACCAAGGATATATTATTCTATATTATCTGGTAAATAATTCCAATTTCAACATTAGAGTTTTAACTCAGTAAAAGAAAATATTCAGTGGGAACCTAAATCTTCCATAAGATTCTAAATCATCCCTCTTACTCTCCAGACGAGGGGGAAAAGTTCTAAAAATTCAAAAACAACAAAAAAAAGTAGTTTAAAAAATTATCAAGTTCCCAACAGGTTATTTAATCACTGGTGAGGTTGAGGGAGTTCTTACAGCAGGAAGTGGGCACGGAAATCAAGGCTGGTTTCGGCATGATTTTTGAGGCAGCTTGTGGGTTTTTGCTGCTGGAAGACAGTTGTACAGAGCAGGACCGTACAGCAGCAGATTGACACGGCCTTTTGGAACAGGTTTCTACGCAGAATTTTGTGGGACAGTTTGGGTGTCTGTAAGTGTTCTCTTGCTGCCAAATGCATTACTGCTGTAACTTTTGAACTTCCTGAAGCTATAATAAATCTCTTTTGGTGAGTTTCCCCAAACTGGGGTTTTCCTTGGCTGGTTGTCAAAATTCTGGGTGTGCACATGTGTTTTGTGACTGTTGTTCATTGTTATTTTCCGCTGCAATTTACTTAGTAATGTGTGTTTCTGCTTATGATATAGCTGAATGTGGGTGATTACATATCAGAGTTCATTGAAGACAGAAATCTGTGTTTGCTAAGTGTTTGACAAAAGTCCTATGTGAATTAGTGCTTTTGTTACTGAATTTCTACAGGTTTTGATGTTCGGTGTACTTAGTCATACAATTTTGGGATTCCAAATGTGTTATTTTTGCATTATATTTCGTGTAATCTTTCACATCTAATTTGAATGCAAATTATTTATATTTCTGTAGAAATTTGTATCTTTTATGTTTTTCTGTTTGTCAGTGAATACTTTCTTGGGTCAACCCAAGTCTTTGCAGAGTCACAAATCAAGTTTTCCCTTTTGGACAAAAGGAGTCCTGTGTGGAATAGAGTCTCTGGACTTTGCTTATCAGTGGTACAGAAAGAAAGTACCCAAAATATTTCCCAAAACTACACAACATTTACCGCGAGACATTAGAATTTATTGTGCCAAATCTGCACACACACCAAGAATGAAAACATACTTGAAGGCACCACTACACCAACGAAGGGTCATGGGAAGACAAAGAAGGACACCAAAAAATGGTGTGATTTCCACAAAATCCCCTGGCACAACACTAATGAATGTCGCTCAAAACAGTCATTCGTGGCCGAGATCAAAGACAAGGAGCCGAACCCTGATTCAAAATCTGATTATGAAAATATTGGTAAAGGACAGATCATTGACGCAAACCTCACTGCTATTGTCGCGACCACAGCAATTCAACCAGAAGAACCAACAGATCCTGAAGAGGGGGAGCGTCTTTTTCATTCACATATGTGGGTGAAGGGGACCCCGCTGCATTTTATTGTTGATAGCGGAAGCAAGAAGAACCTCATATCAGCAGCGGTCGTCAAACGGTTGGGATTGTTGACAACACCACACCCGCAACCATACATCATCGGGTGGCTTCGCCAAGGACGAGATCTCCGTGTCATCTAATAGTGTCGATTATCATACGCCATCCAACCCTTCAAGGATGAGGTATTATGTGATGTTGCCCCACTGAATGTCTGTGATGTCCTCTTGGGCCAACCATATATGTGGAAGCACCATGTTGTTTATGAGTCTCAACCCCGCAGTGTCATTGTTTCTCTTGGGGGGCATCTCTACAGAATACCGGAGGTAGTTTTGATTATTGTTCCACCTAAAAAGTGCCGCAAGGTAGTATCTCATACTACAAAACTCAACTTCTTCACAATCTGTTCAAAAGGTGAACAAAAGGATACTGCAACCACTATAGCCTCGGGCCAAGCACCTTCTATCCAACAGAAGCGGGTCGACAAAAATGTAGCAAAGTGTAAAGATTCCTTCTACACAAAAGAATCTCATGTATCCAAACTGGTTAAAAAGGTCCAACTCTTCCAGCCACATGCTCGTGATAGCCTTCCACAAACCGAGCAGCACGACATCATCAGCAAGGCAAGCAGCTCAGCAAAATTTAGATTCAGCAAATGCTTTCTCCTCTCCCACGGGCACTCAACGCAATAGAGACCATTGCTTCCTAAGGAGGGAGGATTGATCCAGGTGGATATTGATGGCCACCCACCTTTTCCAACTGGCTCAAAACAATTTTCTGGCAATTTTGGCAATTTACTATTTTTAGCGGTTTTTAACTTACGGGGCCATTTTGAGGGGCCTAAATGAAGGTTTTTCGAGATCGAGCTTCTCAATGATAGCCGAAGGCATGATTGAGCCCCCAAAATGAATCTTCTCGACGATACCTTTCCAACGGGCTATCATATGCCTAAAATGGAGACCGGGGCCCACATGACTTTTGGCGCTTCATCTCCTAAGGTTAGGTTTTTGGATGTCTAAGGTTTTGGGCATTCTTGTTTATTGTAAAAAGACCTTCAGAGCCTCATTGTAATCATCTTCTTGCGAATTCGAGTAGTCGTCACATATCTTCTCATAGATAAGCTGCCACCATTCTAGCGAGTCTTTCACTCTATTTTTACCGTCTCTGTACATTTATTTCATTAATAGAAATCATGTATTACTGTATATCTGTGTTTATGGTTGCATCTCTGATACATGTATGTTATATTATTGGATATCTGCGATATCTCTGTGCATTTCTTTATTATATCTCCACTCTCGTTTCGTGTCGAAAATAATCTGGATCATTAGGAGTTATTTCTGGTATGGAAACGTAAGAGAATTTGTGTAAAAAATCCGATGGGAACTTTGAGATCTAGGTTCTCCCTCTCGAATCTCCCACATTTTCTTGAGCTTGTGCAAAATCAGAGGGATATTCTCCCTATTGGATATTCGACAAGCTCAACCTTCATCCTAAGAAATATTCTCTTGGAGGCCACATCTAGATTAGTTTTATTTCCATGCAATAATAATCATATCTCACTAACTTACTTTAAAACTTTCAAAAGCAATATCACAAAGCACGCGTTTCATTCAACAGCCCACAATCCCATTAAGGCATTGATCTCATTATTTACACATCTTTGCTACAATTTCATATGTGCAAGAGCTTACTTTCATTCATTGTATTTGTGATCGTCTAATAAGCTTGTGGTTTATTACTTGCAGATAAGTTGTATCCTTTATCACACTTTTTAGTAAGTATCTTATGTATTGGACATCTCTTTTCATCAAGCTTTTGTCTTATGAATGAATGAATGAGTATTATATGTTGTTAGTGTAAGCTTTACTTTGATATACTTGTCTTTACTTGCAATAAAACTCCTAGAATTATTTATTTGCTTAGATTAGCTCAAGCCATAGTATTTTGTTCAGAACTACCCCCCTTGGCTTCGCAAGGAGTTGTCCTAGACGGAGGAGTCGAGGATTAGGGGACAACACCTTGACTTGAGACTTGCCCCCAAGGACACACTAAGTGGATTGAATATTTCTTCCACATTACCCAAGTGTGTATAAAAACAGCAACAAGACCAACTTCCTTGGAAGTAGCTTCAACCAAGTGGTAGGTTATCACTTTAACCCAAGTTGATTGATTATCTTGGAGACCATCCATCAAGGATCTCTCCTAGCAAATCCAAGGAGGAACTCGTCTATTGCTAAAATTTATAGCATTGGGGGCGATAGTCTTTCGACTCCAAACCCAATCTACTAGATATCCATCCGGGACCAATCTTGAAATCACGGGCTCACAATCACTCAAACTAAGAGACATCTAAAGGTAAAAAGAGGTAAAAGTATTCTCTCAATTTCTTCAACCAATTACTGTCAAAATTATTAATCACCTTTTATTATTAAAAATACAAAACAATCATACCCTAGCTTAGTTTTTCATTTTATATCTTATAAGCTAGTAGATCTTGGGGTTTTTGCTATTTGGGAATATCCCTACCCCAAGATAAGTTTACCCTTAAGTTCTGTGCTTTATTAAATATATTTCAGAAGGGTTTTCTTCAAGAATAGTGTACATATCTATGTTATTACAGCAAAGAGTATCTTCAGATCTACACCCATTTGTGCATAAGAAGGGACACATATTGTAAGTCTTTACCTCCCAAACCCTTCCATAAAATTTCCAGATCTGATTTATAAGTTGTTTTCTGTATTTTCTGGTTAATATAGAAGAATACTACAGCTTAGAAAGCAATTCTTTTGGCTGTAGCAAATTTGGGTTTTGACCCTAGGTGGAATTTGTTAGAATATAGAAGATGGTGTGCTCGTTTTACCATTGACGATACCCTTGTCACCCAACCATAGGCCGAAGCCTCCCTCCGAGCACCTTAACCTTGACTGAGAATTCTTTCGGAAGCAAACCCTAGGCTAGATAGCCAAACAAAGAGCAACGCATCAATCCCCAAGGATAGCGCATCACAAAAGGATGATCAGATGTTCCAAACCCTAGCCAAGAGATATTCAAGCCAAAACTGAGAACTTGTTGCTGTTGTAGTTGCACCTGCAACCCTCCTCCAAACCTGCGCACCAGACTGCAACTGCAGTACGCACCAACTGGGAAACTGCAATTCTGAGATGCTACAAATGAGAACTGGCGCCCTGTATTTATAGTAATCCTGCCAGTTTGTTGGGGCCGACTTCTCCTTCTGGGTATGTGTCTGTTCAGTATATTATTATTAATTTCTGGCCAACTTCTTCTCTTGGAGGCTAATAGCCTAATAGAAATTACCTTCTTCAGTCGACAAGGCTTCTAGGGTTATTAGCCAACTCATTAGGGTTTCTCTTGCTTCCCGGAGTCTTCTATTCTCGTCAGGTTCGCACGTGGAGGTAAATACCTCCCGCAGCTACCATAATATTAACACTCCCTCCTAGCTAGAGAGGTATTTACAGGTAATGGACTTGAGCACAAAATATACCATTTACCCGGTAGCATCAATATAGTCATCTAAACTATTTCATGACTAGATCATGAGCATCACCATCATCATCAGCTGCATCAACTCTCGAAACCATACTTCATCTGAGTAATTAGATATGATACTGGATAAGTCACTCTCACCATAGAGTGATACAAGAGGAGTAAAGGCTCTGAACTGTTTTCCGTCTGGAATATCTCTGTTCATCATTCATCTGAATGATCATTATCTCCAATAAACTGTTGATAGTCTTCAAGTCAATTAGAACAAGGATAGAACACACCTGTGTCTATTCATAGTAGTACATAACTACAATCCAGTGGTTAACTACCACATCAAGTAACA
>ML779686.1:172031-183327 GCA_009831015.1 Picea engelmannii | reverse complement strand
GTTCTCAGACTTCATAGAGTTCGTCATGGCTTGCTTGACTTGGTCAAACCCTAGATTTGACTAGAAATCCAAACTTCACGTCTTGGCCTTCTGAGAGTACCAAGAGATGCACTGGGCTAGGGCACACTGATCTATCCGGAGATTAGGTCAATCTCGTCACTTAAGGTGCCTCAACAAGAGGTTTAGGGTTTCTGCAACTGCTTCTGTTGGTAACCCTAGCTGCAGTGCTTTTTGGAAGCTGCTCCTGCTAGTAACCCTAGCGGTAGTTCCTCAACGAGCTCAATGTCTACCGGCTATGTTTCCTTCCAGCGTTTTAGGCTGACTGAAGGGGTGTGGGCCCATAACCTGTTAGAATATAGAAGATGGTGTGCTCGTTTTACCATTGATGATACCCTCGTCACCCAACCACAGGCCGAAGCCTCCCTCCGAGCACCTTAACCTTGACTGAGAATTCTTCCGGAAGCAAACCCTAGGCTAGATAGCCAAACAAAGAGCAGTGCATCAATCCCCAAGGATAGCGCATCACAAAAGGCTGATCAGATGTTTCAAACCCTAGCCAAGAGATATTCAAGCCAAAACTGAGAACTTGCTACTGCTGCAGCTGCACCTGCAACCCTCCAAACCTGCGCACGAGATTGCAACTGCAGTGCGCACCAACTGGGAAACTGCAATTCTGAGATGCTACAAATGAGAATCGGCGCCCTGTATTTATAGTAATCCTGCCAGTTTGCTGGGGCCGACTTCTCCTTCTGGGTATGTGTCTGTTCAGTATATTATTATTAATTTTTGGTCAACTTCTTCTCTTGGAGGCTAATAGCCTAATATAAATTATCTTCTTGAGCCAACAAGGCTTCTAGGGTTATTAGCCAACTCATTAGGGTTTATCTTGCTTCCCGAAGTCTTCTATTCTCGTCAGGTTCACACGTGGAGGTAAATACCTCCCGCAGCTACCATAATATTAACAGAATTGAACCCCAAATCTGCACAAGTAATTTCCAGCCAGTTGGAAACTAGCTTTATTGCAGATTTAAAGGCTCTAGGGCCTAGTATTCACTCATACTTTCTTGCCATGTCCTTTCTACCAACAAATCTATTGATCTAGTGTCACTACACACTTGTGGGGGGGCCAAAAAGCAAATTTCCTTGTTTTTTGAATCTCTCCCTATTTTACAAGTCTGATATAACAGGACAGCAAGGAAATATATCAATTCCAGCCACTTTATCCAAGGTACACAGTACAAAGCATCCATGAAGTGGTAAGGACGTTCACCCGTTTTTCTTGTGCATTATTTAGCCAATATTTTGTTGGATTGGGGTAAGTTAGCTTGGTGGTCTGCTACTTTATTTTCTGTCTTATTTGTTAGTTCAGCAAGTTTTTTAAACAATTAACTCCTACCTTCACCTAGTGTTTTCTGTTTAAACTTTAGGCAATGGTCCCAAGATCCTTTGAGGTAAAGTGATATTTTGTGGGAAGCCTCCCAGAGCCTCTTAGTGTAGGAGTTTGGCTGGAATGGGGAAGGATAGGTGTTGTGGTGACATTGGGCACCTATCCCCTATGTTGCTTCCCTAGCAGTCTGAAGACCTTGTCAGGTTGCTAGTTTGGTCGGTAACAGGATCAATAAACTCCCCAAGGAGGATGAATTAGATCTCCAATCACGAAAGATAAATATGTTTCCCTATGTGATTGATTACATATATCATAATGATTTGATGTCAAGTAACCATCTCACCATCTTCGAAGTCAAACAGCAGACTATACAGTGGGACCAATAAACTCCCCATGGAAGATGATATAGATCTCCAATCACCAAAGATAATATGTTGCCCTCTGTGATTGATTACATATATCATAATGACCTGATTAACCGATATTAGCATTAGAAGTCAAAACAAGAACCCCACACCGGATCAGACTAGTTGTTGGAACGATGACGTAATAGACATACTAATTTTAGAATGTGATTCGATCGAGGTTATATATATATCTTTGTCGCTAATTCATTTCTTTTCTAGAAGTTGAGTATAGCATGAAAGAGGAATGAGGTCAAATACTTAAGAGCAATAACTTGAGATGAGATGAAACCCCCTTGTTGTATCATCAATACATGTCTAGCATGTTGTGAAATCACTAGATGTGCAAGAATGTAATAATACCCTTGCTACAATACATTAGGTACAAGTAATATACATCAATAAGATGCCCACGACCATAAACTATACTGACAAACAAAGTTATTAGACTGCCATACCTTGATAAAAGTGATCAAAACAAACAACATGGGGCAAAGTATTACAGCACAAGACTTTGCCATATCAACATCCTCATCATAGAGACAAGAGGAGTTCATCCAAGGGTCAAAAATTTTGTACAGTGGTAGAGATACTTACATATCCTTGCAAAAGAGGCAAAATTTTGGACCAATGTCGATTGCCACAATTGATTGTGGTTGGACTGATGATTGTCGTGGCAACATCTGAACAAGTGTTTAAGGACTTCATACAAATGTATATCGTTAGTTGTACAACCGTATAGTACTCTTTATTCATGTTGATTGATTGATTGATCCACAGTTGTTGCAGCCGTTGTTGTATTGTTTTGTTGAACAGTGTTGTTGGCATGTTGGGTTGTTTTCCATGCAAGGCGATTTTGATTGGAGGCCTTCTATGTGAGACTTATTCATTGTTGTGTATCCGTTAGTTGTACAACCGTAGAGTACTCTTTATTCCTGTCGATTGATTGATTGATTAATTCGTTGTTGTTGCAGTCGTTGTTGGATTGTTTTGTTGAACAGTGTTGTTGGCATGTTGGGTTGTTTTCCATGCAAGGCAATTTTGATTGGAGGCCTTCTATGGGAGACTTATTCATTGCTTCGATCCCTCAAGTTGTGTTTAAGGGGGAATGTTGTTGAGTTGGGTTGTATAAGCCCATCTTGATGTTGTTGAAGACTTATTGATGGTCTCGATAGGCCGATAGAGTTGTTTTATGATGTGACAAAGAGGAGAAGTCAAAGAAGAAGTGGGTGAAGACCTAGGGACCACTCAAATCAATGACAGACTAAAGAACCACTTTTCAACACACACCCAAAAACTAAATGGGATTTTTGAGTAAAGAAAGTTGAGGTTATTATGTCTTTAGTTTTTTATTATCCTTGGTAGCATTTTAATAGGAGGCTATGGTTGATGCTCTTGTTGCATGATTTGAGAGAATATATGTTTATAACTTCCATGGTTGAAATTGCTTGGTTTAGAGCACTATGATTTTGGAGACTATTCCTAACAACAATTTTTGGGAAACCAATTCTGACCATTTGTGAATAGGCGTTTGTTCCTTCACCTTTGTGCGTGGATATGTTTGGGAGGTTCAATTTCTAAAGATTTCTCTGTTGTAAGCCTTGTTGCAAAAGTTTGCTTCACTATGTTCCAAAGAGGATTGGGTGGAGGTAACTATTCTATTGAGCCTTTTCGTGGTCAGGGTTTTGGCTATCAATATTCCTACCCAACAATATTCAAGGGGGAATGATGGGAGATGTGCTATCTCTAGATTTTTTACAAGACATGTTGCAGTAATGAGGTTCTCTACAAGAAGTTATCATTAAGGGGTGGTATTAAGATAATGCCACCTTCATATATCCTCCAAGTTGCGTTTAAGGGAGGATGTGTGAATATTTATTATAAACCCAACTTGAGGCGATTGTTGAAACTTTGGGGCCACTTTATTTATGGTTAACCACTTTAGTCGTTATTGCAATTATTACAATCCAACATTTTGGGGTCTTCAGAGTAATTCCTAAGGCTATATATTGGTGAGGCTCTAGTCTCATTCTATACAATGCATAATACGCACATTGCATACATGCAATGTTTTGTGCTCTTTCAGATCTTCTTACAAAGATGTGCTTCATTGTTAAGAGTGTTTTTGAACACTAACTTTCCACTCAATTACCATGGACTCATTGGTAAAACTCTAACAACTCTTGAATAAGATGGGCATTAAAGAACCTTTAACAAGCTAAGTACAGTTCACCAAACAAGATTTAGGAGGCTAGATGCAGCCCATCAGTGTATTAAATATTTCATTGACTCCATGCTCATACCTTAAGCCCAACTGATAGCACTATATCATAGAGTTGCCAATCTTGGCATTATTGCCCATATGTGCTCTAAATATCGCAAGAAAGAAACCCTAATGTAATGTTTTTGGAGATGTGATAAAGTAAAGGCATGGATATGAGTTACTTATGTTCCAAGGATTGTTATAGAAGATTTGAGTTGGGGTGCTACTTTCCTAAAAGATACTAAAATCTGGTTTGTGCAGGTGAATCTTAAGAATGGATGTTTAGATTTTCATATAGAAGGAGAAAAATAATATCATTACTTGGGAAATATGATGTGCTTGATATAGTCACTTACACTGGCAATAGTATATTATAGCTAACCATGCATTGTACATGTTATCGCGCAGTTTGTACTTGGATGTAAAGGAAAGGTAAATGAAGACAAACTGACGTAACGAGAGACTATCCTATCATAAAACCTCAACAGGATGTCTCTTTCTATTTAGGGTGGCAGGCCCAGGGGAGACGTCCCCGGTGACCTGGGGTTTTGAGAAGGCAAAGGATTAAGGCTAAGTAAAAGTTCCCTCTCACAAGTCACCACAGATCAGAAAGTCCGCCTAAATAGCCAATAAAGATAATAAGAACCAAAATGTACCTGCCCGAAACAAAACAACATGAAACTATATGTGCAAGGTCACTTGTTGGTTAGTACTTCATGTAATCGGAGACTTTCCCAAATAAAGGAATTGACTAATATATTTGTGAAATAAGCAAAGATGTATAGTAGCAATAATCACAATACAATATTTCACAATGAAGGTTTTAAAGAAGCTTCAAAATGAGCAATAATGATTAATCATCAATGTCATAATACCAACTTTCATTAGAAGCAAACAATACCACGCATTAGTCGATCTCTCAATTGCTTAAAGAAGCTAAAATGCTGCAAAGTATAACTATAACTCAAATGGATAGTAGCAGCAATGAGGTTAGTAGGTTAGGGTTAAAAGGTATTAGTAGTTGTTCAAAGATTTTGGAGGTTGTGATCAAAACACTCAAGTAAGAAGTCTTAGACCAGTGCATTCACAAGGCAAATGAAATCAAAAATAGCGGCAAGAATTGAAGGAACAATGTGATAATAGCAGGGACAAAGACAAGAGAAATTTGATGGATGAAGTGTTGGTAAGCCAAGGCTTCAACCATCAAACCCTAGGGGAAAACGACTAAGGTGTAGGCAGCCCTAGGCCTTAGCACGTTTTCCTCCTTCTTTAGCTCAATAACAAAGTAAAAACGACTAGGGTGAAGAGCAAATGATAGAATGTTGCAATGGCAAGGCCCTAGCAATGTCTTCAACAGATAAAACGGCTCCTTGGCATATTCTAATAGGGAATTATAATAAGGACACCAACATGTGCTTATTTCCTAGGGTTTATTCTAGCAAATTTCATTAACAAAATGCAAGTAAAACACTATAACCATTCAAGTAAGGGAAGGATTGCAAAGATTCACTTACATTTACCAAGTATTCATCAAGCCAAACCCTAGTTATAAACCTTCCACCAAGAAAAATGTCAAAGATAACCAAAATAAGCCTCCTTCAACAAGTGCGCACTAGCAAATTTCAGCCAAAAACCCTAGAAGGGCGCAAAATTCAGACCTCACACAAGTGTGAGTGAAAGATGATGAGAAAAAGAGAGTTTTAGCTCTCTATTTATACAGTAGCAATGACCTTAATTTTATTTTTAGGTCACAAAAGGCTAACATGGTCAAAAATACATAATAATATTGTTTTTACATTAAATGTCAAAATCAAACCCTAAATCAAGCAAAGATGAAGACGCCATGCCCTTTTAGGGTGACGTTAGCCCCTTTTAGGACAACGTTGGCCTCCTGTGGAAAAACATTTGGCCTTCTTGGGCCTCAGGAACATGCCACACGTGCCACTTTGGCACATCACTGCCTCCCAAAACCTCCATAGCGTTGGATGACGTCATAAGGTGTCCTGGGTGACCTCACAAGCCTTCAAAGGCCAACGTCCTAGTGGAAAAGGCACAACCCCCCTGGGTAAGGCTCTGCCATGCTGCCTTTGTTGGGACGTCCTCCTCTTCTCTGGTGCAAACCCTCTGATCTGTCTATGCCCCCTATTGGGGTCTCAACATCCATCTGGTGGGCTTTCAACCCCATGGAGGTCCGAACTAATCATCTTCCTATGTGTACCTGTCCATCTGGGTACCTACCATCAGGTATGGTCCTGAAACATCAACAAATACGCCCTCCATGGGCTCATAAGTCACAGGGATCATAGCAATGTCAATCACATATAATCATCAATTTTATTAAACATGTGCATAAAACCCCCTTACCCGGACAAGTGCTCAAAGACATTATACTAATCTACAAGCCAAGTTTGGAGGAAGTGACGGGGTGTCCTATTGGGCTAATGCTCACTGGATGTGGGGTGTTTCCGGGAGTGATCAAATCTAAGCCATGTGAGTGGGTGAAGTGGATAAGGGATGTCTGGGCAAGGGTGCAGTGATAGCAAGGAGATGCATGGCTTACCTGTGGGTGCCTCTGAGTTGCACCTGTCATGGATGCAAATGTTTCCAAGCCCATTTATGCCTTTTGTCTTTTTCTTATTGCTCTTTCTTCAAGAAGTTGGCTAGGGGACACTACCCTGGCATGGTGACCAGTGGTGGCAATGTTACCCACAAGCATTTCACAAAAATGAGAAGGTTGGCTCATGATGAGACCCCCTTTCTCTTGGCTATGCCACCAAGAGCCACTACCCTGGCGTGGTGACCAGCTGCTAGTAGTGCCATACCGCTAGATGCCCATGGACCTAATAGGCCAGCTCGTGATGAGACCCCCTATCCTCTAACCAGGTCTTGTTTTATTATTTTTATGGGTCCCTTTGTTTCTTGCTGAGAAGCTTTTTACTGCTTTCTCGAGGATCCCTGGCCGAAGCATCTCGAGATTTCATTCTTGGCTTTTATCTTTTGCCAGCTACTTTTACCCTCTAAGCCTTTAGCCCCTTCTTCCCACAAGGTAAGGTACAACCCTTAAATATTTGGCCAACCCAATCCCCAGACCAGTGTAATGGGATGAATGAGCGGGAGAAAGATGGAAAGTGGTAAGTATGGTGGGAGCGGACGATGGCTTCTCATGAATCACCCCAGTGGCAACTCAAAACCTATGGGCACAAGCTTACTAGGGCATCCTATCATTCCCCTCAGATATGGTCAAGTGGATAGGTATAAGATCCAAGCACCTGTTAGAAACAAAAAGAATTGAATGCACATATTCAAAGGTTTTGAGGATAAGAGTGACACATGCCATGATACCCAGACTCATTACCTCATGGAGCAAGATCCACTTATGCTACAGGACCAGGTCGAGGTGATGGATGTTGTTGCTGCTGAGAAAGTGGATAAGCTGAAGAATGAAAAGATGGGCCCTCCAGGGCCATGCTCAAGTCAATCTGGCTCTCGGTACTCCATGTCTAGGACCTGTGGGCCTCGAGACATAATCTCCTTAGTTATCCCTAAACTGGAGGATAACAGTACATACAAAAACCAAGAACAGAATATAGGGTATCATTCACTCGAGGGAAATTTAATAAGCAATTTGTGTTGATGTATTAACATCGGACAGGTGCTTCCACATAGGATCTGTGTCTGGCATGTGGAAGTCATCCTTGTAACCTCTCAGGAGACCTTAGGAGATTCACTTTATTACTAATTAATAAAGTGAATGACCTTTTAGATTAATGTGAGATTAATCAAGTTAAATGCCGAAGTTTACTTGGCATTAGTAACTTAAGTGAGTTGATTAAGTCCAAGCCGTTAGATCTTAAGGGATTGTGAGATTAAATCTTAGTCGTTGATCACTTTAGAGGAGATCTAGGATTTTGGATTTAGGGTTAACTCAATGTAATAAAAGGCAGTCTAAGTGAGAGGATGAGACACATTATGTGAGGAGGTGAGAGAGTCACATACACAATGTGAGAGGCTCACAGAGAGTGTGAGGGTGTGAGAGACACACTGAGTAGAGAGTAAGAAGATCTCATTGAGTGGGTGAAGAGAGTTCATCCAAGTGTCAGTGGGCAAGGCGGGGCTGAGAAAACGTGCAAAGAGGGCAGCTAGGGAGATAGCAACCAGGTGGGCTAGGCTATCGCTGCATTGTAATCCTCTAAAGGGCCATTATCCCAAGAAGGGAGCCCTGATTTTATAGCAATAAAATCATCACAGATCTGATTTTCCCGCAAGGGTTTTTCCAGGGGTTGTTTACCCGAAATCTATTGTACAATGTGTAACTGGTTTTCGTTTTAATGCTTCCACTAATGTTTCATTGATAACCTAGCTATGTTAATAATTAATAGAGATTTTATTCGGATTATTAGTCATGTGCTGGGTTGAAGGAAAATCAACAAGTTCAACGATGCTTGTGCTATATCTAGTAAAAATTATAAGCTGATATTGTGAACAGAACATGCAAAACATAGACACAATAATTCAATTACAAGACACATCATTGCCTTAAACAGCTAGAGAAACACTGCACCCAATAAGAAAACCACGAGATAGAACAGAGTGTGCAAAAAATTAAGGACGTAGACATCAGGGTTTCTTGATAAGTATTTACTATTTTATATGAGTATATAGCCAAAAAGTTATTTGAGAACTGAAGCATTTTGAGTGTCCATCAGCTTTACCTCGAATTGTTTTTTCAAGGTAGTTTGAACCAGCTTCTCATACTTCTGCCTTGCAGCACCAGCTCCCACTGCACTACCGTTAAAAACAGCTAAAGCCTTTTGTAAAGCTGACTCATGCGCTTCTTGCAAAGCAACCTGCAAAATCCAAGATTAACATTCTGCTATGCAGCCAGCCTATTACGCTCGAAATTCGCAAGCTTTAAAAATATATATATGTCACCTCTTCAGGTGCTTTTGATTGGTCGAAGGCCCCCATGTATGCTTCAATGGCAGAATCATAAGCTCTCCTACACTCAGCTTCCTCCACACTCTGCCATAACGTAAACAATCTCTCAAACTGTATGATATGAACGGTGGATATGATATTTCTTAAATGATGAAAACACAAAATTGATCACAAGCTTTATATTAGAAAAGACTTAACTATCTATAATAATGAATTTAGCATATTTTATTACTTTTTTCTTTTATAAAATGTAAGGAACTGAAAAAATGCAATACAAATTGTTTGGTGAACCAAGGAAAAAATGTTGATTGTAGATAGTCACTGTGTTTTTCAGGTTATATACTGCATAATTAAGTCTAGTAAACAAATGATGTAAAATAATGGAGGCAATCTTGCAATGTTTAGGAACATATGTATAGACCACTCTAGATAGCATCAATTACAGACCATGGTTAAATTTTCCATTAGTAATATACATATTCCTAATTTTACGAGGACCAAATTTATCAACAAAAAAGTAGGTGTAACAAAAAATTTTCCTCTGGAACAGACAATAAATACAAGCCTTCAATGTATCTCCTAAACTTTGTCTTGATCATGCAACCAACAAGACACTATTGCATGAGTCTTCAAGTAACTGAGCTCTTGAGTTTTCAAAATCTGTGAAGAACTACCAATCTCATAACATGCATTCTGACCAGTATCTGTACAGAAAGCACCAAAAGAAGCAGCAGCCCAAACATGAAAATAATGTGTTATGCTAACCTGCCAGGAAGTTGCAATTGTTGGCACGGCTCCTGCATTAAGAGCATCCAAGAATGATTGTGTAAGCCCTGCAAGTAAAGGACCAGTCATAACTGTTGCTCCAACTTGCTTTGGCCTTGTTCTTTCAAGAACAAACTTTGTCAATGCATCCAGACCAGCTCGAAACTCTGGGCGCAGTTTCTCCATCTATTGAAGAGAGCATGGTTAGTTGCCAATGGTGAAGTCATCCATTTTACACTACAGAATGCTATATTATAAGCTCAAGAATTATCAAGAAACAATGAGACATATTCTTAAGGAACAGTGCCTTACAGGAATCTGATCAAGTCGCTGGAGATCTTTCTCACTATTTAATGGGCGTACTAAAGTGAAGCAGTCCCGTTCAGGAAAGAGAGCTCGAATAGACTCACGAATCTAGAACAAAAAATTATCATATTCAAATGGTGCTTTTTAGTAACATACTTCTCAGTACATTTGCAACGGAATGTATAATGTGAAGTGGATCACACCCTTATATGCCAAATAATAAAAAAAAATGCTCAAACAAATGCCTATATTAATAGTAATTAGAAATGTTATTGACTAAATGTAAGTATCAGTAATTCAAACATCAAAAAAGAGTCAAATGCATAAACAGCAGCATTGCAAATCATAGCTGAGAGTTTTGTCTGCCAACAAATACAAGATAATTTCTATGCTATACCATTTTGGGAAAGTGGGAGCATTTAGCATCTCCATTCTATGTTATATTAATAATTAAGATGAATATAATTTAGGGAATGATGGGAATATGGAATTGTTAATCAGGGATCAATTAAAATTTAAATCCTATATAAATGTGCTCAGATTTGTATATATTTTAAGCAAACTGTGTTTTGGTGTTAGTAGAATAGTATATAGTTTTCAGTATTGGTAGAATACTATAGTTTTCATATAAAAGAAAAAGTCCTACAATTCATATTCGTTTAATATGCTTTTAGTAGATAGTCAATGTTCTCACACAGTTGTATATAATATAGCTTTTTCAGTATATGTTGTTAGGACAGTCAGCCCTAGTCTTTCAACTCCTACCCTAGTTTGACATCTATATTAGGAGAACTAGGTAATAATGCATAAGCTGCAATTCTGAATATAGAGGACCTAAATATGTAGTAGAGTATGGCTCCTTTGATTAGTTAAAAACACAAATTAAGAAAATGCTACTTGCTCCTTCAATTAGTAAGTTAGTAAGAAATACACATTTGACAAAAAGCCACAGTGAAGAAAAAAATGACCAAAAAAGGCTATAAAGAGGCAACAGTGAAGAAAATGCCCCAAAATCTGGTCAAATACAGGAGGGAAATTCTAGATGTAACCAGGCAGAAGACATGAAAAAGATAATAAAATAGCTTCTGTACAGTTCAAAGGCTAGTCAATTATTATTGATTGCAGAAATACAAATTTGCTCATTTTTTATTAAGTCGGGGGAAGTTCGTCAAACCCTGATGAATTTAGAGCAGGTATGGTAACCATGTGACAGCTCCTTCATTCTCATAGAAA